>JBBPTW010000112.1:13280-29519 GCA_038094575.1 Phylloporus cf. nigrescens | reverse complement strand
GTGGGCGATCAAAGACAAGGTATGATGAGCCGTTCATATCTGACGTTGACGAGTGAGTGGCACGACTCGCAACATGGAGATGACACCGACCAAAATACTCTTTCGAAATCCATCTCAACAGCTCCTTGCTGATGGGTGGTCGCGCCTGATCGTCTGACGACATCGAGAAGACTTTCAAACGCGTGACAATGTCACGCGACGCGCTTGGAACCAGTCGTATTACCCAACGACCACCAAGGAAATCTTACCCATCATGCCGGAAAAGCGAAGAACAAGAATTACAGGTGGTCAAGTCAAGTCCCAACAAGTATCACCTTTTTCCGTGTCCCCCATACTGTGTGGCTCACTCGGTTGCCATTCCTTGCAGTCAACAACTCAGACGACACTGAAGGATCTCTTTCAGAGGACAAGCACCGGGTCAGCTTTCATCGAGAAAGAACAAGGGTCGTGCCGGGAACATGCTGAACCTGTCGCGCCTTCTCTCCAAGCAGTCGATTCACGACCCTGCGCTCGGCCACCTAGGCAGCCAGAACCGAGTGCGTGAAGTTTCTATGCTCCATTGCTTCTCCAAAAAATATTTCAACGCACAGGCCGTCTATTTCCCATTTTTAACAAGGTCTATTCCGCACGGGATAGTCCACGGGATACAGTTATCGATCTAGACGATGCCGAAGTCATAGATATCACCGACGTGTCCTCCGATGTAGAGATACCTCTATCGTTCGCTCACCATCTATCTCCTCGTTCAGAATCCAGCCGAACAACCCCGCCTTCGCCTCCCCCCTATCTCACAGAACCCAACGCTCCACGCCGTGACACGTCCGCCCCACGAACTGGCACGCATGGCCACGCAGATCACAAGACGAGCAAGGAGTCGTCAAATAAACGGGTTCCGGGTTTAGCAGATGCCCCTTTCCCTAGTTCATGTTCCCAGCATGTTCGGGGGGTGCAGCACTCTTATACTTCCACCCAAGCACCTTTCAAGCACAGAGTGCACACAAGTCGCAAGTTGTCAGATGGACTAGCAATCAACTCTCTCGCGAAATGGTGGCAGCTGGACGAGACCCCCTCAGATCCTTCGGACTGTATCAACAGATCTCTGACGCTTCAGCAACGCGAGGAGAAGCTTCAATCCCTGAACCATGCTTACATCGAAGCGCACCCCGCTATTGCTCAAATATCTGTTCGGCCGGAAGGAGCTTCGTCACGCGATTCCGAGATGTGGACTCGTCGTTTTCGTCCCCGGTTCGCAAATGAAGTGTTGGGGAATGAGCGGCAGGCTCTCTATTTACGGGATTGGCTTCGTGCACTCGAGCTACAAATGAAAGGTCGCAAGCCAGAGGAACCTGCGTCACAAAGCGCGCGAGTAAATAAAGCAGCAGGGACTTCGAAGAAGGTAGAACCGCGAGGCGTGAAGCGACCCCGGGTTGTTCGAGCTGTCACCAAGAAACGGGGAAACAAGAAAAGACGAGTAGATTCGGATGACGACCTAGACAATTTCGTGGTTTTTAGCGACGCGGATGAAGAACAGGCTGACAATCCCCCCGAAGACTCGGAGGACGAGATCGCACTCTGCAAACGCATATATCACCGCCTCCAAAGATACGACACAACAGGCGTCGCCGACGATGGACGATCTATTGCTCTAGACGATTCTGATGCAGTAGGCGAGCACGTGACGTCGCAACCACAGGGATCTATTCAAGCAAACTTTACCGACAACCTCACTAACACGCTCCTTATAGCTGGACCTCCAGGATGCGGGAAAACTGCGGCGGTGTATGCTTGTGCAGAGGAGTTAGGGTGGGAACTTTTCGAGGTGTATCCCGGTATTGGAAGGCGAAACGGCGCAAGCTTGGACCATCTTGTCGGGGATGTAGGCAGGAACCACATCGTCCAGACGGTTCGTAGGCGTGCGCCGGCGAAAACGACAAGACTGGAGGTAACGGAACGCATGGGACTCCGCGGCTGTATGGCCAAGAGGTGGACAGGAGAACTCGCTCGGTTTGGCAAGCCACAGGAAGCAGGGACCGAAGTTCACCCTATCAACGTTGAAGGTGACAGCCCGAGGGACGAGCTGCAACCACTGCCACCGAGCCAAGAGAAAGGCTCATCAGACGAAGCGGCCAACTCTGGCAAGTGCCATGCTGAATCTGATGGATCGAGACCGATCATTCGGCAGTCTCTTGTTCTGCTAGAAGAGGTCGACATCCTATTCAAAGAAGACGCAGGTTTCTGGCCTGCTGTGGTTGAATTCATTCGATGCTGCCAAAGGCCGGTTGTAATGACATGTAACGGTGAGCGGGTTGTTGACTCGAGGATTAGGCATTTACGACGATAGTGCAGACCCTGGTCTAGTCCCTCTGGCTGATCTGCCACTTCAGACTGTCCTCGTGTTTGAGCCTTGTCCGTCGCCCGTGGCAACCACCTTCCTCCAATGCGTGTCCCTGACAGAGGGCTGCCTTGTTCCGCACGAAGACCTGATGGTTCTATATGAAAGGAGGGATCCCATAGATGGATTAGACGTACCGGATGCGACGGTTTACCCGAGAACCGAGCCAGTACGGTTGCCAGATCTACGACGGTCCATCACACAATTGCAAATGTTGTGCGCGGGCGCGGGGCGTGGATCAGCATCAGAGAAGCACCAAGGAGACGAGGCTGAAGGACACGTTCGGCGATCAGCTCGACCAATTTCCGCTGCATGCAGGGTTGCGCCGATTGGATCCAAGGTGGAAAGCGAGTGGTGGCGGAAAATGAATCGGCACAGTGAGTTGATGTCGCATGTCGACGCTGAGCTCTGCAGGGAGGCGATGGATGCAGTGGAGGTCAGTCTATACGGATGTTGTGAATATGGAGATGCTGATGATGGTGCTGCAGGTGGTATCGGACGAAGAAGAGGTTGGGTATACTGTGCTGGGGGAGAGAGAGGAAGTGGTGATTTTTGCGCGTGAAGAGCTCATTGCGGAAGAGGCCATCCGGCGTGCACGTGGACTACACGCGGACGGCACGGGCCCGAGCGAGGCGTCGATCAACCCCGCGGCAAGGCTAGACGCGGAAGGGTTCCGTGCTCGCGTGGAGTATCAATCTCGGATGGTGGAGGCGTTGCAAGACGTTCTTGGACCTCCAGCCCCCCTGATGCCCCAGAAGAGCGTGTTCCTGGATTACATACCGTGGGTGCGACACATGGTGTTGGTGGACGACGAGTTAGAGCGACGTGCATTGGCAGGAAGAGGGTTTGGACGGAGTACACGGAACAGTATGCGTACTGTGCACGTACGGAACGTCGTCGTTCAGGAGGGGGCGCGGGAGGTATTGAGGAAGTGGCCGGCTTGGTGATTGAGGCTGTGCGTAGGAGATGATGTAACCATAAAAGGAAAGTGAGCTGACCACGTGTGTCCCCGCGAGTCGGAGCTGCACGTGAATGCGGCGAGAGCGTCGACTTGGTTCTCATAACTTAACAGCTGAGCCAAACCAAAAAGTATTAAGTTTCCCCAACGACGACGACGACGACGACGACGACCAGGACGTCCTGCCATGCCAGACAAGGACTCGAACAGACACTCACCACTGCTCTCACTGCCCCCGCTCGACTACCTCCAACAGCATCGTAGAGGCTCTCTCACCGACCCCTCCCTCCATGCCTCTCGCCAACCTGATGGTAGTTTCCCTCCTCTTCCCCATACTACATCTCACACCCCACACAGCTCCACGTCCCGCCGCAAACTACGTCTTTGGCGACTCCGGCGCGTCCCCACTCCACCCAGAGCCCACCAGCAAGCAGATGCGCAAAATCCTCCGTTCACCCTCCCTCGATCGCGACTTCGATCATCTCCCCAACGGAAGGCGCCCACACCGGCAGAACGGCCTCTCCAGTACGTCCCTCGCCCCCCTCCTCCGCCCGCCCCCACATCTTGCACCAGGACACACCTCGGGCGACCCGATCAGCCTCGACTCCGACAGACACTCCCCCCGCACCATCCTCCGCCACCACGACGATAGCGACGACAGCTCTCGTCGTCACTCTATTGCGGTACGTCTTGTCGTCCCTTGCACTTCCTCCCCCACCCATCCGTCACAGAACTCTTCCGACTCCCAGCTACCCCATGGCACAAAACGCAAAATGTCGTCCGACCGCGAAGCAACCAGTGATGACATCGATGGCCCCCTCGCCGGCCCCGGCGTACCCAGCCCAATGAACGTCGATTCTGACGGTCGGGCGCAGAAACGGCGAGGCTCGGCGGTAGAGACACACAGACTGGCTCATCTCAGCATATACGATCACCGTCGCCATTCAGTCCATGCCGGCGCGATGATATCTGGGCCAGGCATGTCAGGTGTCCCCTCGGCCAACAGCAGCCAGTGGTGGCTCGACAGACGCGATTCCCTGCCCGCAGTCCTCCCAAACGCGTCCAGTGGCTACTCGGCATTCTCCGGTGACCAGCCACATGGACGATCACCAGCACCTCCAACGTCTGGTAGCATGGCGACTTTCGCGTGGTCTGCAGCACAACATCCAGATGGCCACCAAGACCCTAATATACAGAATCCCAGCCGTCCCTTCGAGTCCCAACCTCTACCTCCGACCATGATTCCCCCCATATCCTTTCCCCCTGACAGACGAATGTCTGTCCCAGAAAACATTCCTCCTGCCGTCGGCCCAACCAGAAACGTGCGCTCACGCTCACGGCCCCCCTCATGCCAGCTACGCGATGTCGTACCACCCACCCCTCCCGTGGCGTCCTCTGCCGCACCAATGGACGACTCGCCTGCGCCTCCACCCTCCACCTCTTCCGCCAAGCAAACCAAGGAGCCTGGCTCGACCCCTTATTCTCGCTCGCCTGAGCTGCGGGTGTCGCACAAGCTTGCCGAGCGTAAGCGGCGGAAGGAAATGAAAGATTTATTCGATGAATTGCGAGATCAATTGCCAGCCGACCGCGGCATGAAAGCGAGCAAGTGGGAGATTCTCAGCAAAGGTCTGTCCGTCTCTCGCTGTTTGGCTTCACACCTGAACGCTTCCCGCAGCCATCGATTTTGTAATCAACCTCAAGCAGAGCCATCAAGACATGGCTCGCGAAATTGAGATGCTCAGACACGAGTTGGATAGCTTGCGGCAAGGCATGCCGCCATTCGGACCGAGTGGTCCTCCACATTCGATCGTGTACAGTCAAGGGCCAGTACCATACCCCCCGCCTGGCCCGGCAGCAATATCCCACCCCTCTCAACCACATTCCCATCAACCACCGCAGTCCCACCAACCCTCCTCACAGTCAAGACCATCGTCCTCTGAAAACGCATACTCATCCTCGGCCGGACAGTCATCTCATCCACCGTCGTCGGCTACCATCACGAATGGTAGCATACCAACGACCAGGGTGGAGCCTCCTCCGACCTAGATTCCGTTGATTCTGATTTCGTGTCACTTTGAGGGTTCGCATGATTGGTGTCGTTTGCGCCGGGGTCCCCTGTATTTCTCTTTTGCTAGCGGACGATTCCCTCGGAGATGATTTGGTCGATGTACATAGTCCTACGCTTTGTTTTTTTTTTTTTTACCTCGTTGCTAGTATAACTGTTTTGATTACGTGATCTACTTGCTACATCCATTGACGAGTGCCATTGCAACTCAGTAGCATGCCACCAAAGCCTGCCGAGTCCGTTCTCTTTCACAAGAAGAGACCCATCAAGAAAGACCCTTCAGGTTCCGTTCCCAATAGTGTACCTCCTTCACCCCGCAAATCTGCAACCCCGCGACAACAACCCGCCCCACCCAACACCGACGACGTCGAGGACAACTCCAAGCTCCCCGATGGCGAGTTCTCCGAGTACAAGCTCATGTCCTCTGCCCTCAACGGATGGAAATATGACGTGATGAAGTTCGACTCTCGGAAGCCCGTCGACGTCTCGGTCTGGGAGGAGCCGATAAAGTTGAACAGGAAAGATCTCAGGAGACCGGACTCGTCGTCGGCCCAGCAGGTCCCCGTTCGTCCCATGTTGGGGCCAGACGGAAAGCCAGTCGTTGGCACGGACGGCAGAATAGTCATGGTCGACGCCGACGGTAGACCTATCGCGAACACGCCCGGAGAGGGGTCGCCCAAAGAGAAAGACGCCAAGGGAAAGGTGCCTGCCAACGGCAAAAAGAAAATGACGAGGAAAACACGTCAGGTATTCAAGGTTCCAGAGGAGGTCCGGCAACTCCGCAAGGAAGAGAGATACCCATGGGTGATGGAAGATGCGCGGCAGAGCGAGGTGTGGGTCGGGCAACTAGAGGAGGTTTCCAGAGCAGAAACGCACGCGCTTTTCATGCCTGCAGCCCAGGAGGTGTTCAAATTCGTGCCTGCCCATCGATGGTACAAGTTCCACAAGAAACCAAAGCATCACATCCCCAACTTGGAGGAGGCCGAGTCGCTGGTACGTTCTGCTCGTTCCTCTTTTGCCGTGGTTGTTCTGACACCCCTCATCCAAGATGGCAAGGATACAAAAGAACAAGGATCCAGAGCGCTGGCTCTTGCACCGCAGGCAGGGTCAAGGCCCCTCTTCAGCCACGTCAGCCATGTTCAAGGCTGATCCTGACGCGGTAATTGGTGCTGCGCCACTGGCACACAGCGTTAGCCAGAGCAGGGCACCAGGCGGAAGGACTTTACGAACTGTAAACAGAGGTTCCCAGGGAGCAGAGCGGGACGAGGAGGGAGACGTTCGGCCTAAACGAGAGGATGACGGCGAAGGTCATCTCGACGAGCAGTTGTTTGAAGAAGAAGTTGCAGATGACGACGAGCACGAGGCAGTAGATATGGACGACGAGGAAGCCAAGGAACTCGAGGTTTGTCGGCAGAGATGTATATCTTCTTTCGAGTCTCATCTCCTTACAGGAACGCCTAAAACGAGAGTACAAGCTAGCAAACAAACAACGCGACGGGTATATCGACGAGTCTGACGAGGACGCAGACGAGTCCCAGCTGTCCAGGGATGGTAAATCCCTCAAGAAGCTCGTGCGCAAACTAGAAAAGAATGTCGCATATGACAGCGACGAAGAACGTAATCCATACGCAAGTTCGGTAAGCCAAGTATCTTCCACGACCTCACTCACAAGTCTGACCATCGGTCACAGGACGAGAATGAGGAAGAGGAAGAGCCTCCGGTCGTCTCGAACGGACCAGCCATCCAACAGCAACCACAGCAGGTGAAGTCCCGGTCAGCTTCCCAGCAGCCAACCACAAAACCTTCAGTCGGAGAAAGTTCTACAGTTGGCTCTCGCGCCGCCTCACCAGCACCTGTATCCGGCTTGGGAGGTCATTCCGTTGTTGCCAAACGAGCCACAAGCCCAAAGGCTCCGAAAGCGAAATCAGCCAACGTGAGCAGAGGGAGTAGCCCGCTCAGCGGAGCGCCTGGGGAAGGTAGTCGGACAACTAACCCAACCGCTAATACCGGAAAGGGCCCGGTCGGTTCGCCAACGCATGCGGCTCCAAAAATCGCAAATAAACGGAAGGCAGATGAGGTTTCTGGCGCTAGTGCTGCAGGGAGTGCAATCAACGGTGCCAGTCCTCCCAAGCCCAAGAAACGGAAACCACTACCAACCGGTCCTGTGCCAGAAGGAGAGTTGGAGGAGAGGATGCTTATCGAGTGGCTGCAGAATACGCTGAATGCGACCACGCGGGATTGCATCCAACACTTTACGCCGTATTTGACAAGCGAGGCAAAGAAGGCCAGGTTCACGGCCATGGTAAAGGAGGTTGCACAGTTGAAGTCGGGTATTTTAATTCTCAAGAGTGCGCTCCGAGGGGAACCTGCTGCTACCTCGTCAACACCTGTGACATAGTATGTGATCTGTGCAATGCTGTCTTTTTATCACTGTGGAATTCATCAATTGGACTTGACTTGCGAGGAATCCCTGGACATTCTCCCTCCAAGCCCCAGCACATGCTTGGATGATTACGGTAAGCTTAGTGAGGCGTTGATCGAACTTGATTTGGTAAATTACCACTTGACGTCCTCGCTAGGCTGAATACCATCGCGGATTATGTCCTGACGATCGCAATGCAATCCTGAAGCGGTAACTGGAATAGCTCCCCCCGGAGGCTGACGTCGTAGGATTCTCCTTCCATGGTATAAAATTCGAAGCCTAGCGTCATCGTCCCTTTATCGTTCCTTCCCTCTACATTCTATTTCTCCTTCCCCTCCTTTAAGCTCCCTCCCTAGCCATGCCCGCCCGGTTCGCCTCTGCCCTCCTCCTCGCCACTGCTATTGCGCGCGCATCCGTCGACGCTGCTAGCCACGCCCGCACGGATAGCCAGCAATTACCAAGCAAGTGGTACCACGAAGAAGACCACCCCGTCCATGGCCTGTTCCGACGTGCAGGTAACAACGATGGTGTTACTTATGCCGCCATCGGAACGCCCGGTATGTTTATGCTGATCTGCCCTTTGTTCAGTACTTAGACACATTGGCAGAATGGTCTGTCGGTTTTCCCACTGATACCGCCTCGACCACGACCATTCCCCAGGCATGGCTCGACGCGTTGAACGGCGCCGTCGCGGCCGGCAAGATTCCAGGTATTCCCCCGAGCACGAGCACCAATGCCGAGAATCCAGTGTACCCCACGGGTTATGATCCCTATAGCTCCGATGTCTGCTCTTCGACGTACAAGTGCGTCACCTCCGGTGATATTTGGGATGCTCCCGCCGGGGTGATTGGCATCAGCTTTGACGATGGCCCGCTACCAGTAGGTTTCCTCTTTGTCGTGTGATCTGTCGCCAATGGTTGACGGTCCCCTTTTCGTAGGCTTCTAATACTCTCTACGACTTCCTCGCCAAGAATAACGAACGTGCGACCCATTTCTTCATTGGTCAGAACATTCTCGCACACCCGCAAGAATTCCAAACCGCAGTCAACATGCTAGACGACATCGCCATCCACACGTGGACCCACCCCTTTATGACCACCAAGAGCAACGAAGAGGTGGTGGCCGAGTTGGGCTGGCCCATGTTACTTGTCCACAACTCTACAGGCGGACGTGTCCCCCGATTCTGGCGGCCCCCTTATGGTGACTGTGATATGCGTGTTCGCGCTATCGCTAAGGAAGTCTTCGGGTTGACTACGATTATTTGGAACCAGGAGTAGGCCAAATCGGCTTGGTACCTTGCGAGTTGTCTGATTTCTTACCTTCCAGTACGGACGACTGGACGCTTGACCAAAATCCCCCTGGTACTACACTGGACAAGATCGCTGCACAAATGGAAACGTGGCTCACTGGTTGGTGGTATCGCTTTTCTGTGATTGTACAGATTGCTGAGCCTTGTGAATACGCAAGGTCCTAAAACTCCCGGTCTCGTCATACTGGAGCACGAGTTGTCTGATTTGTCGGTCTCGAGCTTTATAAATGCGTATCCCCTCATGGTTGCAAACGGATGGAAGCGCGTGTCACTCGCACAGATGGATGGTCTGGGATCATACTTGAATGCGCTCGATGGTACCTCTCCCGTCACTCCCGCAAACGTTGGCAACGTCAGTATCAAGCCTCTGATGGCCGTGGCTAACACCACGACCCATGTGTAAGCTTTATATGCCCATTTAGGGTGTACCTTGATTGACATTGCACCGCAGGCCAACGCCTTCCGCTTCTGCTCATCGTACGGGTTCAGGCACCCAGGTGGTTTCGTCTCATGCCGCTTCTGGTTCCCCCCGTGCAAACCAGAAAAGCGGAGCCGGGCACTTCAGTGCCGCATCTTTCGTGCTGTCAGGTGTTGCAACCCTCATTGCCGCTGCAGTGGGCAGCGTTCTCCTTTGACCCGGAACCTAGGCATCCCGCATGGATACATTACTATCTTTTTTCTATCACCATTTTGGGTATTCACTTTTTTCACCCTTCCCGCAGAATAATATAAGTACAACCTTTACACTTGGAAGAATTTTTAAATCGCATGTCACGCGTAGAGGTAGCTAGTCATTTCCAGAACCTGCAAATGAGATCGTTTCATCTACCGTGAGACGTTGCGGCCATAAAATATACGTGAATACATGAACATGAATTCGTCTCCAACACCCGCAAGGTGGGGGAATATGGAAGGTAGGTGGTGACACCTACGAGTGTTCGCAGCAATCACATCCAAAGGAAAATAGATCTGGGAGTCCCTGTGCCACCAGATTAGGCATTGATTGCGTTAATATTCGATACCCCGGGCTAAGGCGATTATGATGACAGAATACTCGGCCATTTGATACGGAGTCCTTCGAGCCAACGCATGTACAATAGTTCGGCAATGGGTGACTTGCGTGCTTGGGCAGCTGGATCGTCTCCTTTAAGAGAGTGGCCAGATGACGAGCTACTCATTTCTGTCGAGGGACCTGAGACGTCCTCTTGGACTTCAGTAACGACCAACCCTCTAGCTGTCATCTCGCTTTTTCGAATGATCCGTTTGTGGGGAAATAGTCCACGGGCAGTCTGTACGTGTTGTCGAACGGCAGGATTTCTAGTGTTATGATACAGACGTTAAATGTGCTCGGCGGACGCACGGAAAGACGTACTCGTTGATACCAGAAAGAACATCAAGGATGACATTGTAGGTGAGCGATGGATTGGCATCACAAAGGTCAGTAAAACCACGGGCGATCATGCTCAATGACTCGATCTCCCGAGCGTCCATGTCGTCACCAATAGCCTGTGACAAACGTCATAAAGATGAGAGGTAAGGGGGGTCACCAGATGATACTTACGCTCTGGAGGACCGGAAGAACGACGTCATCAACCATGGCTCGCCCAGCCCGTTCTGATTCGCTTGCCTTCCGTTTAGATGACGAAGAACGTTCTTTGGTGGGTGAAGTCGCTGGCGGGGAATGGGAGGTGTCATCTCTGCTACGTGTTGTACCGACGTACTCTGCGGAGAGTCGTAGGGAGCCAATGGTGTCAACCTTTTTCACCGGTCTGATCGTATCTATACCAGAACCTAAATCAGCCTCTCGCATGATTGTTCCGGCGCCAGTCATCCTGTGCCTTGCAGCATATGACGAACGTTTCGTTGGCCGGACAGAACCAGTGTACGCAGGGGGGGCATCTTGAGGTATGCCGGCATCCATCTGGGTGATGAGCCCAGGCGAATCACCCAACGAAATAACGTCCTGATCTTCGGGTGATGATTTGATCACAACGGTCGAGTGTGCTGCCTGGTAGCTCGTCCCAATACCACTAGATACCAACTGTTCGCTACCTCTGATAGCAGCCTCTGTATCGACAGACTGATCATCTTCGTCGTAGGCTAAAGGATCTTCCTCAGCTTCCTCGTCGCCCATGTCAGGAAGTAGGTCGCGGGCTGCGCTACTGAACGTCCCCATCACAGACGAAGACTTGATGGTGTCAAAGTTCCATTCACTGCGTATCGTGGCATTCCTCTCCCAATTAGCCGTTCCCTTGACAGTGGGCTGGTATGCTTGAAAATTCTTCTGGGGGGATTGCGCACGAAACTCTTGGTAGTGTTCAATGAGCTCTGTGAGATACGATGTCCTCTTTGTGTTCTTGACGAACCTGTGTTGGAGAAGGTCTTTGGCTGTAGGACGCTGGGTATCACGTGAAAAAGCATCCGAGCAGAAATAGGTGTGTCATACCATGGCAGGATCCTTTGTGAGGCACAGGGAGACGAATTCCTTGAAAGCGGGGCTGAAATTACCCTCAAGCGTTGGAGGCTTTGCCTTAGGAATAAGGAAGAGCACGCGCATGGGATGGTACTCTGCCAAGGGTGGTTCGCCTATTGCCATCTCAATCGCGGTTATACCGAGACTCCACATGTCTGCCTTTGCATCGTAGCCGGCTTGACGGATAACCTCTGGTGCCATCCAAAAGGGGGTGCCAACGAACGTATGCCTCAAGGTGCTCGTGAGTTGTGCTGCGACACCGAAATCTGCAAGTTTGACCTTGCCCGCAGCGGAAAGCAGGACATTTGCGGCTTTGATATCTCGGTGAATAGTACCCTCCGAGTGGAGATAGTCGAGACCTAAAAGTAACTCTCGGCAGATGACTGCGATGTGGGCTTCTGAGAAGACGCTGGCTTTGAGGAGGTCGAGACAGGACCCTCCGGCAAGGTACTCCATGATTATCCACAGCTTGTAAGCCACCACAAAGGAGCCATAGTATCGGGTGACATATTCTGAGTCACACCGGGCTAAGCTGGCTATTTCCTGCTGGATCTCAAGTATATCGTCATCCGAGTCCTCCAGGTCTGTTAGTGGATACGACAGGTCAGAATGTAAGCGTAGTGACGACAGACCGGAAAACGCACCGATTTGTTTAATGGCGACTATCTGTTTGGTCTCGTTGTGCATTGCCTTGTAGACTGTGCCGAAACTACCTGTACCCAGTTTCTCGAGTAGGGTATATTGACTGGCAGGATTACTACTGGGGATAGGGTAGGGCTCTCTGGAGGTAGGGACATCCTGGCTGGACCTTGGTGACATCTGAGGTGGTCGATGGTCTAGGTCAACCTGACTCGCTTTTCTGAGACGGTTACCGGACGGAGACATGTCAAGGGTGCTCTAAGCGAATGTTTGGGAGCATTGACACATGCAATCCATCCAAGTTATACCGAACATGGCTCGCTCCTCTACACGTGTTTGGGGGTGGGACCAGTTCTGCTTCCCATTCCCATCACACAAAGTTCACATCCATCCAAACGTCATCAAGGCCCATCCGTCGCAGTAGGCAAAGCATAAGTCGATCAGCCTAGGAGTAGGACATACAAATAAGACGCATGTAAACGACAGTAGGACCACAAGACATGACCCGTCGCTGCAATGTCATGCTTTGACTGCATATTTACGGAGCGGAAAGTGGATGTCCTTCTTGCGTTGCTTTTCCGTCTTCAACGATGCCTCGTGCTACAGGTCGCAAAACGTCGTCTCAATGTCCAGGCCGATATTTGATCCAACACCTTACCTTGGTCAGCCGCCGTCTAATTGCACGGGTCTTCTTCGGCCGGAGATCGAGTGGGAGGTATTTCTTGTTCTTGTAGTACTCTCGCAGATTTTGACGCGACTTGTGGTTCATCACAGTCAAGACCCGTGCGATCGACTTGCGCACAACGTTACTGCCAACGAGGTATCAGCGCTTGGATCAAACCCGAGATCATGATCGTAACGTACATCTTTGTGAGCTTCGAGGGAGCACCCCCGGTGGTCTTTTGTACTCGGAGGGTCAGCAGCTCATTCTTGAGCTCAGAAAGTTGCTTGGTCAAGTCATTTTTGGACCTATGAGAGGCGACGCGCATCAGATCAACCCAGCTCTTTACATGACGGAATCCCACTTGGACTGGAGCTCGTAGGCCTTGACTTTGGCGGGCATTTTGAAGGTTTCAGTCTGCAATCAGGAGGTCGTTTGAATAATGTAGGGACGCTTACACCAAGTAAAAACTGTACAGTTTACCAGCCACTCTTCCCACGGTCATCTAGTACTGTATGCTACCAAATCACGAAACTTGACCAGCGAACCCCCGAAGATGTCGAGCGAGCTTGGATGTATCAGAACACGTTCTCTCAACCATTCAAAGGAACGACGTTACCTGCCATATGTCAGATCAACTTTTCCACCCGAAAGCGAATCCACGAGTCCTAGATCAGAGACGTCTGTGCACTATGCATCAACAGTCTGAATAGTCCCTGCCATAGATTACTGTACGTTTTGCTCCCCCAGCATACGTAGTGGGTATCGTCACCCATTCGCCGAGTTCTGGGTTGGGTTCGGTCCACGATACGTATGTCGAGATAGTTGGATTACTCACTTCTCACAAGTTCCTCGTCGATTCCTTTGCATAGTCCTTCAACGTCCGCGGCATGGATGAGAAATTCACTGGCAAGAGTCAGACCTGACTTTATATACTAATATCCTCCACTTGCCTGCAATACTCTGACAACATATCGAGCGACGCTAATGCAGTCTGTTCACTACCTGGGACAAGCTGCAGGTCGGTTCCACCCACCGTTGGTGACCTCCATATCTGTGATATCTTGCCACTTGTTCATCGCAACGAACCATTTTTCTCCTCGACGACGACAGCTGTTCACCGAGACCACGAGCATGAGGTCGTCCGCACACGAATGACTTACCTCACGTCTACGACAAGTCTATCCCTGCCGGCTGCTTTGGAGATGGCATCAAGTCTTTCGAGAGAGAATTTCCCTCCGGGAAACAGATATGATGTGACAATGACCTGGATAGCATGAGACATGGACCACTTTGCAGGGGCAGCGCTCACCTTACTAGCACCCGCGTCTAACCATCCTGGTGCGTTTACTGCGGTCATTCCACCGCCTATCTGTAAAGCGCCTGAGGCCAACGCTGGTGATGAGTCGTATTGAGTCAGCGAGTCGAGGCAAGGGAACATACCTGGCCACGCTGCCAGCGCCTCTCTCGCGGCGGTCTCATTTCCAGGTCCTAGCTTTATGACGTGCCCGCCTTGCAAGTCGTTTTCCTTGTATAAACGCGCAAAGTCACCTGCAGATTGGCTGTTGACAGTCAAGAAATAGTTGTGCTGGACGGCCAGCACGCCGACCTTGCGACGAAATTCGTCTTGAGCGCCTCCGGGTTGTCGTCCGACAAAGTACTGCCGACAATCTGTTTCACCTTGCCATCGTGGAGATCAATGCACGGTTTGAACTTGCTTCGGGGTCTGCAGGAATCATCCATACTAACCCGTGTCTGGTTGCGTGTCGATTCCCTAGTCTGAATACCGACAATTTATGGCCATGTAGCGGTTTCAAGCATTTCTCGTGTTACACAAATAGCAGGATTGTATACAATGATCAGTACTCCAGCGATGCCTCAATGATCCGCGTGAGATGTTCCCTTCCGTCTTCTCCAGCGACGTTGCCAATGTTCGGAGCAAGGTCCAGTACACGTCGCTGTGGCAGTGTACCTTCGACCAGTGCTGGAATATCGTCCTTCGTGTAGCCCACCGCTTTCAAACCACGCGGTATACCGAGCCCGTCGAGGAAGCGAGCAATCGACTCATACAGGTAGGAACCAATCTCGCAATCAGGGATGCTGGTGATTGAAGGATCCGTCACTGTTGTGCTATTGAAAATTGCCAGTGCCTCCCGATGGCGGTCAGGCGACGACGGTGCGGTAAATTGGAAAACTGGGGGAATAAGGGTCACTGCAATAGCCCATGTTTTAGGACATACCTGCAGGCCCTGTAAGGGCAACACTGGTGTACGGGCCACGGTTAGCTATAAACAAGTAAGGCGGGCCCCGTTGCGTACCTGACACCGTGGGGGATGATGGGGTGATCGACTTCGTATCCTGGATGTTTATATTTGGGACCTCTCTTGTTCAAACCAGAAATCTGGCTTGCGCTTGTGAGCAGATCAGATAGCTGTCAACTACCAGAACATACCGGGTAGCTCATCCCATGGCACAGGTGCACACCAGCATTACCGAATCCGATACCAGCAAAGGAGGCGGCGAGACTATTGTATCATGTTAGATACTTGCAGGGAACATTGTCAAAAATACGCGTACAGCATTTGACTCCTTGCCTCATGATCGGCACTGTCTTTAGCAATTCGAGGGAGGTACTTGACTGTGTTCCTAAGTGCCCACATGGAGAAGATGTCGGCTACTGGGTTGCTTCCTTGGTAAGCTGGGCGTAAGATGGGGTTGGCCGGGCGGGGTGTACGTTCCATGTAACTGGAAAGAGTGAGTGAAGGCGGGTTTGAACCGCACAGCGTCGCTCTTACGGAATCGCGGTGTAACTCTCCATACTATGGAAAAGGACATCGAGGCCAGCGCTGATATGTACTTCGGTTGGACAGCTTTCGGTGTTCGCAGTGTCAACTACTCCCAGTACCGGCTTGAGGGCGCGATTGGCAATGCCGGTCTTGAAAGCACGCGAAGTGACATCAAAAATTGCAGCTCCCGTGGTCTCGGAGCCAGTTCCAGCAGTAGTAGGGACTGAGGCCGATTCGGATCATCTCGGAACAAACCACAGGGATGGTACTTGCCTGCAATGAGAGGACGAAGGGATTGTGAAATGGGAAGTCCCTTCCCTACGGGAGCATTGACGAAGTCCATCAGGTCACTGTCCTTGTAAACAGTGAACCTGGTAAAGAGTGAGCGGCGGATCTTAGCCACGAACAGGCACGAACAAGTTGGCAGTTTTGGCGGTATCGATGACACTTCCGCCTCCAACGCTTTGTGACGGGATTAGGAGTCGGAGATTCGGGCTGTCGCACACAAGACTCACGCCAAGAAGTGGCTAAAGT
>JBBPTW010000111.1:0-32462 GCA_038094575.1 Phylloporus cf. nigrescens | reverse complement strand
TGAGCTTGCTGCTCAGCTTCATGCTGAAAATTAATAACATTTTGATGTTGAGCAGATGAAGAAATTATAGGATCAGCTTGGAAGTTCATGGAATGAGAGGTGGAAGCATGATTGGATCTCCTAGAACATCGTCTTTGCTGGGCAGAGTGGTAATTTTCCATTAACCTTGCAGTATGATCTACCCTTGGAATCTCTGAAAATTCTCTCTGAGAATGCCAAGAAGGTTGATCATTGTATTGTCCCATAAAAGATGGATGAAAGGCCTGAGCAGGCAAAGGAGATGGCATAGAGGGAGGCTGATATTGGACTTGTGGATTTGGTTGAAATGCTGGAAAGTGTGATGGTGGAGAAGGGGAACGTAGACGACGCATACGTTGAACATGAAGATGCTCAATCTGATGACATGGTATGCCTGGGTATTGATCCACAGGTACAGGAGAATGATTCTATAATTTAATTTGAATATTATATAGACAGTAAACATTATAAAAACCTACAATCAAATTATTGGGCATATTTTGTATTGGAGCAATAGTGTGAGGTTGGTGACAGGAAGGAGAAGAGCCAAGCTCACGTTGATCACACTGTGCCTGATGGCCAGCAGACCATGCACGTTGAGGGGAAGTTGGAGGAGTAGCCCTAACATCAAATATCAATTAATTAATTATTTAAAATTTAAAAAACATATATACTTACATCTTGATGTGATGAGTTTGAAAACCTTAAAGGATCTGAGAGACTATATACTCTATAGTACTCTATAGTATCCTATCTATGCTAGTACTATACTATGCTATTTACTGGTCTACCTCAGGTTTTCAGCCCAGATACACTGAATAGGCTCAGCCTCAAAGGTTTCACCCAATGAGTCACCCCTCACAAACCAGGCACGACCCTGGTGTGGACTAATCAACCTCCAGGTGGAGAGACTAAGAAAAAGGTGATGAAGATAATTCTGCCCTTCCTAGGGGCTCCTCTAAAGGCATCGAGGGTCAAGGAAAATGAAATCTTAGGCAACAGCCTGAACACCACTTAACCCTGTGGATCAGGTATGGGGAGGATAAAGAGCAAAGTGTGATGAACCACTGGTGGTGGTGGTAGGAAAGAGAGATGCAAGCACAGTGCAATCACAGTTCTTATTAGTCCATCTCTTATCAAACCATGATCAGTAGTGACATTTTTGTTTGACATCCAGTCTATTTCATGACCTGCCAGCAATCTACAATACATCCATAGACTACAGTATTTTTTTCTGGATTTTTTGATCATTGTAGTGGGCAGAAATGAGATGTGCTACACTTCCAGACATTTTCCAGACTTTCCGACAGTTTCTACTTCAGAATTGAGCACCAGCCGAACCACATGGCAAGTATAGATAAAAAAGGAAATACACGTGGTACTATCCGACGCAACTGACACACCTGAGCCAGGCATCGCCAACTTCATGCCAACAACTCCCACACCCCGTCGCGCACTCATTCTAAGATAGATTTATGTGCTGGTATGATGAAGACGAGTTTTTTGGTCGAAGATGATGCACTGGCAGGCAACAAGTCAGATTCGGAATGACCCTCTATATCTATAGATCTGGTAGTACTTGGCCAAGTCAGATCTATTTGATGTGCACAGAATTTTCAATATCTCATTCAGTACTAGTCAGTTGTAAATAATCTGACAATCAGTGTACTTGCTTCCCACAGTGTATTGGGATGGTGTTGGGGTCACTAGATTCTGCAGCGACAATATGCGCGAACAACACATTGGAGACTGGAATAATGTTTGGCATAATTATATACATGGATAAGGCAGGAGAAAAGGGAATCGAAACGACACAAATTGTGACATGTAACATGCAGTGACACAATGACAAAGATCAACCTGGAGTGATGCACAGACCAGCTAGATCAAGCTCGTGAAAGATGACTTCACTCTAGATTCATTTGTTGACAAAGAGGTGGACTCATCATATGGTACTCGTTCTTGCAATGCATGTCTGGATTCCGTGTGATCACTATAAGAGGTGTACAAATAAGATTTAGTCAGCTGCTTGCTGCTCGGGGGTGTCCGTTGTCCAACGATCACCGCATGCCATACATAGTAATGTTCCCATGTGACAGATTGTGTGACTGAAGCGCGATTGTCCGGCTTTCCATACCTCAATGTAAGATTCCAAGTTGTTCACTTGCTCGGTAACATAGCTGTGAGACAATGCAAATATTTGATTCAGCTGCTTCGTGCTGCTAATCTCATATGCCCCCTCGGTTGTGGACTGGTGTAATACCCACAAGCGGGCTGTCCCGTCATATGAAATTAAAATAACCGGTTTGATTTTTCCATTTTTGGGCTTTCGGTTTTGCTTACAATCACGTCTCTCTTCCAGACGAGCACAGTGATTCTTCTTGGCAATTAGTTCACCGTTATCAGATGATTCATTGGGCAATGGCAATGACTCTGATATGTTCGATTCACTCGATGAGCTATTTGTATCGCTCTTGTCCTCGCTGGACAACTCTAAGTCAGGTTGGTTTGAGCCCGACGAGTTATGACATCGTTTCGCTCGGTCAGTCTGCTCCAAGGTTTTCCCAAGGTAGCTTTTCAATGCTGGTTTTTGAAAAGGTTCGATGCCGCAAGTAACCAAGGTTCGTTCCCCACTGTCCTTGGCATTCAAGCTGACTACTTCGTCAATTAGTTTTGCGACCAATTCGTTGGCGCTTTTAACGCGGTTCCCCTTCCTTCGGGACCTTTCTTCGCGCCACAATTTGCACTGCGCTGCACATCTGGCTTGCTTCTCAAGAGCTCCAGCAGCGGTTTTTACTTCGTTCTCAGGGTTCATCCCTTTTTTGAACGCTGATTCGTCATGACAGATAGTTGCAGTAGTATCTCTTTCCAGGGCTTGCCGCTCCTTAGAATTATTCGAGCCTCCTGGTACCATGGTACTCTCCGGCTGGTTTTCTTTGCCCACGACATTGCGTCCAATGCCCGTGGCGGTAACTCTATTTCTCGGTTCGGCGGTATCGCGTTGCTCGCGTACCTTGCCCTCCTTCGAGATTTCGACCTCAAGGCTCTCCAAGCCAAGATCGGGAACATGTGATAAGGTAGGTAATGAGAACTCACTTTTTGCTAGTCGTTGGGGCACATCCTGCGTCGTTCCGGTACGAGCGCTTGTGCTTCGGGACATATAGCAAGAAGTCATCGTTCAAGTTGGTAATCTCGGTGTTCTTGCTCGGCGGTACTGACGTTGGTTGGCCAGACCTCGGTGGTCGCGACGAGAAAGAACGTAGTTTGAGAGAGTAGAAAAAGTAGTAGTGTTCGAGTAGAGGAGTTGTGTAAGTCAAAAAAGATGAAACCACTGCTGATCGTAACCAGCGAGGGATCTCACGAAGGATAGCGTCTCGGAAGTGACTGGGTCAAATCCTCTGTATTCCAAGAGCTTCCTTCGAACGCTACATGAGTGGAGTCCTTATATACGGTACAGGGCTGGGCATAGGGTAATAGCAGGGCATAGGGTATGGACATACTCGGCATAAGGTCGTAGGGTATACTGTAAGGGATGGACTGGTGACGAGAACGACGAGAGCATAGGACGTACGCGATCCGGGTATCGGCTACGCTGGAAGTCTAGAGCGATGTCGGCGGGGTGAGGGTATATTCGTCACAAGGACAAAGATAATCTATGACTTTACTATTTGCAGTGGTACCTCACTACAGATGAAACCGCGCAGTTGCTCCATACACATGGAGAATTAAATGGCATGCTGTGGTCCGCATGGGAGCAGAAATCGTACCGCCAGATTCGGAACCTCGGTGCGCCGAGTCCATCATCAGTGCCTGTCACCTCGTGGGGACCCATTCATCGTTCTGTCAGCTATCCTCAAGCGAGTGCCGAAACAACAACCACCCAAGTCTATCCCCTGGATAGAAGACCCCGCCGGTTGGCGTCTCCCTTCTACACCCAACGTCGTGTTCAACTTCGTTGCTAGATCTATATCAAAGGTTATCAGGACCCTTTCGAGCCACGTACAGCGGTGCAGCCGTCGAAGGTTTCTACGAGTATTTGACGCACAATGAGAAGCTATTTCGGTTTACCGTACAGGAACCAAAGTACTATGCCAAATTCTGCTCTATCGTACAGAGCTCAGGGACTGGAAAGTCGAGGATGTTGACCGAGGTAGTCGGTTTTCTCTTCACATTCATTCACGGTAGCTAACTCAACACAGTTGAGTAAGAAGGGCGTTGTAGTGATTTACATGAACTTGCGCGGAACGCAAGACAAATTCAGTTTCCCCAAACTTGATGCAATTCCGTCTGAGATCTTGACTGAATTCCCTCCTACTCAGAGAGAGTACCGAGCTGTCTGCTACGCATTCTTCACAGCTCTCTTTGATACCCTTGGCGAATATCTCCACACTATGGGCGGAACCCAAAGGGACAAGGAGACGGTGATGGACTGGGTGGGTCGAATGTGCGACATGAGCGACCCACCAAGAGATAATACCAGAGCGAATTTCTTCCAAAAAGTCTCAGGGCGATACACAAATGTGATACCATCTAGTTTTGAGTCATGGTATAGATTTTGACCTGTTCCATAGGTCCACGCTGACTACGCTCGTGCCTTGAATAATAAACCTGGGACATCGGAGGGTTTTCTGTTATCGAACCGCAGCAAAATAGACGACAGAGTCACAGACAGCGACATCGATCAAACTGCCGATAGACTCGAGGGACTCGCACTCTCCGGTAAATATCTTAGCTTAGACTACAAAATCCTGGCTGACTTATGTGCTGTATAAACTGCATCGTGCACGCCGTCGTCAGATCCACCTTACTGTACAACGCGTCTGTTGACTCATGGCCATATGGCCGAATCCCTCAAGAGGATCCTTGTCGATCATTCCGATCACCCGAAGCTGATGATCGCGTTTGACGAGGCACACCCGCTTACTCCATTGCAAGGCGGTCGAGAGCCGTATCGTCCTGCGGACGTCCTTTGCAGAGCGGTCAACGAATATTCGCATGATCCTCGTGGGAACCATGCAGTTTGGGTGGTGTTTGCTTCGACGACCTCCAAGGTGGCAGACTTCTCGCCGCCTAATCAAAGACGTCGGTGAAATGCATCGTTTTATCCCTTCCCCACTCATTCACCCTTCAGACAATTCCGCTCATGTTGCCTTGCACGGTCAGAAGCTCTTCCCCCCTTACACTCAACTGGGATGGGATCAGAGTGCGTTGGATCTGGGAGAAGTTCACATAGAGAACGTGTCCCAGATTGGTCACATCACAGGTTACGGACGGCCATTGTATGTCTCATTCCTTCAGCTTGAATTGCCAAATAACCAGTTTGGATTCACAGGTGGCAATCGCTAAGGACTGCGCTTCAGTGGCCTGCAGGTGTATTGAGCGCCGCGTCATCAAAGTTATGCGGAGGATACACATTCGACGCGAGCAAAACGAGCCACGTGCTCGCGGTGTCAGGACAACGGTTTGACTTCGCTGTCACGTTCGGACACCCAGACTCGGTGGAGCACCTGGAAAACGGCGTGACTAGTCATCTGCGTGTATGCCTTGCCACGACGATAGATCGGAACTGGAAATTCACTAGATATCCATCCGAACCCCTCCTCTCCTGCGTGGCTGCGAACGATCTTCACGTGCAGCCCAAGAACCTGGAGACCGCATTGAAGACACTCTTGAACGCAGTGAACTCTGGAATAATCGACATGGGCCAACACGGGGAACTCGCAAGCAGATTACTATGGCTTCTGGCGAAGGACTTGTTTGTCTGAACGCAGAGGATCGCCAAAATTCCGTCGTCATGGGAGGACCACCTCATGGACTGTGAAATGATTCCTGTAGTCGAATGGTTGGAGTACGTGTTTGGCCCGCGTATATGGGACGAGAAGAATACATCTCTCTCACGCAAGGTGTTCAAGGACGCGCATCTGAACTTCTCACATTGGACTCGCATGGAGGCGGGCGTTGGTGGATCGAAGGAGGGGAAAGCGTTAGAGTCAGTCGACCATCATTTTCACGATGTAACTCCGAGATTGAACCTCTTCGCAGCTTGTATGAGTGGACACTACGGCACTGGCAGAGGACGAGTGGAGTGCAATGCTGCCATCAACAGCCTCTGATCGACAAGGTGATACCGATCTACTTCAGAGGCGGGCCTGCAGACGCACCAGCGACATCACGAATGTCACACGTCTTCATTTCTGACAAGGCACACGAGTCGAAATCATCGAAACTCGAATTGGCTTGGATTACGCGACGGCACAAAGGTGTCAGCGGCGAACGCGAAGCACTCGACGAACATCCTGAGTCGCTCCCTTACATCGCCATCTTGGCCGACCTTGGTCAACCGTCGTCGTTCTCTGTCACGTTCCCGGAGGGGGACATCGAGGATCGTTGTCTACGGATCTATGCGACTGGAGTGGACGCCAACACGTATCCATTTCTAGTCAAGTATCCGGCACTGATGAAGGCCCTCGAAGACCTGATACACCTCCAGCAGATTCGCGAAACGGAGATGCCTTACTTGGAGTATATGAACGCACAAGTGATGTTTGGGACTACGGCAACGACCGAGCACATGGAATGGGGACACGGAAGGACGGTTCCTGCTTTGAAGTCACATGCGCTGTGATGTAGGACGTCGAAAATTATGTGTGCTATGCGGAGGGAAGAGGGTAAGCGTTGGTAGTTGACGTATCTGTTTGATGATCCTCCGTAGGCTATTAGTATAGCAGATCGAGAGGGTTACCATCGGCTGTACCAATCAACCCTCTTTAGCTGATCTAACGTGGCTTTTCCGTGACAAGTCTACGTGTTCTGCGCTACCCCGAATAGGTGGCCTTGTATCAGAAAACATTGGTTCGTGAACTGGGGAAGTCGAGAGTGACGGGTCGAAGAAGCTAAATAAGGGAGGGGGGAGAATCACTCGATGACCATAGTGAAATGCACAGGCAGAGAGACACGAGCGAACGACAGAGCCGCATCACAACATCTCCACCGTGACAACGCAGTAGTATAGTTCAAGACTGCGGATACGTAACGCTCTACGTCACGTGCAAGCCACACATAGTACGTACACTTGGCGTCGATGCCCTTGGCCTTCTATCCTCCGCTGGTAAGATGACTAAGGATAAACTGATGAACGCTTTCTCGCTTCCATGATCGTCATCCTACTTGGACTTGCCGTGGTATTACTGGCCATCCATGTGGTACGCACGCTTAGACGGTCGACACAACCCAGTCGACCCCCACTCCCACCAGGCCCAGCACCCCTTCCTTTCTTCGGGAACATACTTGATATCAACGCGGGTGCACCACACCTCACATATACAGCATGGTCAAAGACGTACGGTACGTCCCTACCGATGCCCAGAAATATAGTCACACACATTGATTTTGTTTACCAGGCGATCTCGTGTATGTGCGTTTGTTGGGCCAGGATGTCATCCTGTTAAACTCAGAACGGGTCGCCATCACATTGTTGGAAAAGCGCTCTCAGAAGTATTCTGATCGGCCCGTGGACCCGACCGCAGAACTGTGTGTTTTCACCGCCATTTCGTTTTTTTTGCACTGACGGGTACATACAGGTTCGACTATGAGTGGCCAACCTCAAGTGCGCGGTATGGGCCGAGGTTCAGGTTACACCGACGTCTGTTGCATCAGTTTTTTCACGCCAACGCCTCGCTGCGTTATCGCGACAAACAACTACAGAGGGCATACGAGATGTTGACGCATCTGTTGGACGACTCGGCACGCTATCCAGCGCATTTCACCACGTGCGTGTGTATCTTGTTCATTGAGGGGATCATCTCATCCATGTACAGGTTCTCAGCATCAGTGGTCGTGGAGGTAACGTATGGCTACGACATGAAGGGCAAAGAGACGTTCGTAACGTCGATGCAGCGCTCTTCTGATATCGTTATTGCCGCCTCCACGCCCTATGTGTTCGCGCTGTGTAAGACATTTCCGTTTGGTAGGTTGTTACCATCCAAATTTGGAGTGTCTGTTGACATACACCGTAATGCAGTGAAGGCACTGCCCACATGGCTCCCGGGAATGGGATGGAAGTCCAGGGCTGTTGAATGCCGCCATATGGTATCTGATGGACTAAACACGCCGTATGCGTGGGTTAAACGATGCGTCGTATGTCCTGGAATCGATTGTCACTGGGCATAACTCACGAGGATACAAGGAAAAGGGTGATCCAATGCCTTCCATGGTCGCTGATGCTATCATCCGACATCGACTTGATGACGACTCAAAGAACCCTGAGCTTGTGCAAGCCATAAAAGAGTCTGCAGGGTCATTGCATGCAGGTGATCCCTATTCTCCATGTACGCATCATGTTTCTCGAGGCTAATGATATCCTTCCTCAGCATCTGTCGAGACAGTTTGTCAGATCTTTCTACCGTTTGAACGTATGGAATAATGCAGACCACAGACCCACGCTACGCTTCTCGTTTTTGTCTATCTAATGATGAATCATCCAGAGGTCCAAGATCGCGCGCAGGCGGAGATTGCACATGTTGTCGGACGGCAGCGGCTTCCAGACTTTAATGATAGAGCCTCATTGCCATATGTGGATGCAATCTTGCGAGAGACGATGAGGTGCCTCCCGGTAGGACCCTTGGGTGTGTGCTTTCTTGTCAGTTTTCCCGCATCCGCTGATGTGCCTCAGCCTTACCTCATGCAGTAAGTGAAGATGACATTTACGAAGGGTATTACATCCCGCAGGGTAAGCAGTATTGGCATTTGCATTGGTCTCGAATGATTATATTGTACAGGTGCAACGGTCATGGCTAATATCTGGTCAGTAATCATTGCAAGCTTCTGATCATTTAGATGTCTGGAAACGGTGGTGACAGGGCAATATCACATGATGACAAGAGGTATCCAAGTCCAGAGAGATTCATGCCGGAAAGATTCCTTTGCAGTGACGGTACATTAAACGAGGACAAGATTGAATACGCTTTTGGTTTCGGTCGTCGGATATGGTGCTTCCACTGTCATTTCCTTGTCTTCTAGTCTCTGACAGAATGCGCACAGCCCCGGGAGGCATATGGCAGACGCCTCACTGTGGGCTGCTATGGCATCCATGCTGACAGTGTTCCGGATTGAAAAGACTGAAGGATCTGAGAACGTGAAGTGGTTGACGGGATTGGTGATGTATGCAATATCTTTGATGGAAAGCATTGTTACTGAAAGAATTTGGCCAGGCACCCTCTCCCATTCCCTTGTAGGTTTGTTCCATGGGATAAAGAAATGGACTCTCAAAAGCTGGCATCGTTGATCTATGCCAGCCGGATTCCCTTGTGATCATCACTCGTCTTGGCTTAGCTCACACCTTGTTGCATTGAAAATATAGAGGTGTAGTAGGGAACCCTTCATGATATCGACTTACACAAGATTGATGTGAATGCCTGAGAGCAAATGTTGAGTACGCGGACATGTATCAAAGGATTCAACGCCAACTAGCACTGATTCAAAGACGTTAGCCAAAGTAATACATACTAGCAGACGAAGATTTTGTTGAAGTACTGGCCTGCCCCCTCAGCGCCGTGCACCATGGCTCCGACGACACCATCGGGTCTCACAACGACCACCTTTTTCTCTCCCCCTGGGACCAAGTATCCCCGGTAAGCGTGTCCGGCGCGGTCGACGACAACGTCCACTTGCCCTCCACTCGCCACCTGAGAACCCTCCGGAAGAACGATAACGGGACGAATAATGTCGCTGGGATACTTCCCCAATGCTTCGAGAACGTCCATCGACGACGCCACGTCCGACACAAACACGAGCACCGTATGATGGGTCGCGCAGAACACGTCAAACAACCTCGTCATCGCCTCCTTCTCGCCGGTCGCTGGAACCATCGTCAACTCTGGCGCATCCGGCGCCCTGTCCCCGGCTACCAACACGCCCTCCTCCAACACCCCGTACGCGTTCACAGGTTCAGCTTTCGTGAATTCGTCCAACACGATCGGACTCGACCGACAGTTCACGCCGAGCATGTTCATCTTCTTTTCACGGGACACGATATCCTCCACATTTGACGATGAACGGAGTTTATTCAATATTCCCGTGGTGATGTTCAGCATTTCGGCGATGACGGGGAGGCGCTCTGTGGTGTAGGAATCGAGAAGGGTGGCTGGAGAGAGGCCCTTGTAGACAAGGGAGAGCTTCCAAGCCAGGTTGAGCTGTGAGGGAGACGTCATCGGATGTGAAAGTGAACCTCTGGGAACGGCGTACGGCATCTTGGACAGATGAATTTAGACCTTGACCCCCAGTAGGACTGTGAACGCTAGAAAAAAGGATGAAGGGGAGCTTGCACGAGTAATTTATGCCACATACTGTGCTGCATCTGTAGGGGTGTAAATAAACGAGTAAAGCGAGAATGGATGTCTCACCTCCAGCAAGAAGCACTCGACCAACATTGAATTTGTCCACCATCCTGATGTTGGGGCTATTTCAAGTCATGTGGTTTCCGCAAACCGGCATCTGCAACTGCAAGGTGGCTCACCAGAACTCTGACATAGCGATGGACTTTCTAATGTTGACTTCACGTCCGATCATGTACGACATACATTTCACCATCAACTTTTCGTCGGCGAGAAGTTGCTTCGGTTCATAGTCCTTCATGGTCATTAAGAACTGGTAGCCATCCGGAGCCACTTCGTCCGTTGGCCGAAGCACAAAGCTACAGAAGGTGAGATACAACGCAAGGACTGCATGGAGGTCGATACTCACAAGTCAGACGACGGATCACCGAATATATGCGTATGCTGAATATATCTTTGGTAAATCCCGATACCAGGCAGACATGAAAACGTGCATACCTCTCGGTCGACACCCTCAATTTCTAGACAGAGATCTCCGGTGACACAGCCAAAATCGTCCATAGTTTTGCCTAGGAATGTCAATCCAAGCCCCTTCCGACTGACACCTAGTAAAGAAACATTAGTTGCCTCATGAAGTGAGAACATTGAACGAGTGACATACCCTTGGCACCATCAGCCCCAATAAGATACGATGCCTCAAATGTCTCAGTGAACTCTTCGCCATCTCTCCTTCTAACCAGCTTTGCGAGAACGCGCTCGCCATCGTCTTCAAACGATTGGAGTTCTGTTCCAAGCTCGACGAAGCAATCACGCTCTTCAAGGTATGAACGCAAGATGCCTTCTAGCGTAGGTTGGCCAAGGAACTTTGGGTCATTCTACAGAACATCCAACGTTAGTCGTCGCCACGACGTAGTTGAATATGACTCACATAAGGAATCGAAGGAGTTGAGACATTGTGGGGGGTCGTTACAAAGGACTTCCGAGGCTTAAGCGTACCCGGCTCGTATCCCCGTGCACGAGAGACTGCCTTAGCTTGCCGGTGCGTCTCGAATGCGCGCAGGAAATGGAATACTTCAAATGTGCGAGGCTGTTGAAATAACGAACAGACCATACATATCAGCACACGGCAACCAATTTGCACTACTAAGTCTCACCCAGACACCGCTGCCGCGTTGCCCGAGTCGATATTCGAGCTCCTTGGTGACGATTCGGACGGGAATGTGGTTCTGCAGCAGCGCGAGTGCAGCGACGAGGCCGGCTGGCCCAGCACCAACCTAGTGGGCCGGAAGAGGTCCGTATCAGTTCGATGGACTACATTACCGCTGAAAGAGACTCACCACGAGTACGGGCGCGATGCAACGTGTCATAATATCACAACGAAATGAAGAGGTCCTGGAGTACGCGGATCAAAGTGAGGGACAATGTCATACGATGATCCTATGAGTACTTGCGAAAGGCTGTAGTTTAGTCAGCCCGGAAGACTTGCTGCGCCTGCAAGCCATTACAACCCTAGTAAGTTTTCGTGATGATGTGTGATCCCATCAGCGTTTCGGTGGAAACTGATACTAACTCGATCTGAAAAAGGTGCCTGCGTGCTGACTCGGCAAATAGAAAATCGAGCGGTAGGATGAGACGCCAAAGGGGGACAAGGGATGGCTTCGATGGCTGCATGATAGTCCCTAACTCATTGAAAAGCGCCGCCGACTGCGGACGTCGGGTACGAGATAGGACCTACAAAGTACTTTTTATTGATCAGCGGACAGTGCTAGTCGCGCACTCGGTGACTCGTCAGTACCACCAGAAATGGTGGATACAGCCTTGATGCGCGGGTCCGACCACTGATGGAGGCGTATCATCGTGATATGAATGTCGGGAAAGTTTCCAAGAGTGATGTACCAATTACCGACTTGAATAGCCTTCAGCGAGCATCAGCTACACTCAGAAAGGATCAGCTTTTTTTGATGGGATCTCAACGAGGGGGGAACCCACGTTCGTGGACAGCCTTGGCACCTCGTCCAAGTTCGGGGACGAGGGTAGTTCACACCGAAGGAGCTCGTTGCAATCAGCGCAGATTTCAAGCGGGACTGCCCGGGACTGTGCGTGGCATGAACGTCAAGCTAGCCTAGCTGTGCAACTTGAGCACTAGTTGAGGTCAGGAAGAACACCACTCCCCTACTGCACAGTGCTCCTGTTGGTGGGTGAGTACTTGAGTCGCGGACATGTTCAGCCCCTCGACGCTACATGACAAAAGGTCACAGGATGATATCGCATCTCTGGCCCAGATCTAGTGGAGGCCTCTACAGCAACGTCTTTTGTCGCCTGACCAGGGTCGTACGAGTCGCCAAATCAACTAACGTGTAGTCGGGTTTGGTATCTACCTTGATGGGTATTCTAACCCATCCGTTCACTGTCCCGTGCTCCGTTCCGACTTGTGGATTAGAGAGAATAAATTGACCTTGTCGTTACACCCCACGTCGTGCATTGGGTCATGAAAGAACAGGGGTAAGAGTTTAAACGACCCAATCATTGAGTTGTTAAGATCGTTCCGACAAGTAAAATAGCGTAGTGAAAGATTGGCGGAGAGTGAAAACACCCTACTTGCTACGACGATGGGCAGAAACAGTACGTCGTGATCCGGTCCATTTACCTGTCTTACACCTGCTCAGAATCCCACAAATCCGCCGTCCCACATAAGCCTAGTGTGTCTCCCCGAACTCGTCCAAAAAATGACACCTCCTGAACTCTATCTCGTGCCCTAGAGCTGAAGAAAGATCCCGGCGTGCCTAAACTCCCCGATCTCAAAATCCGAAACGCGGAGAAACGAAAAGCACGCTTGGTAAGATCATCTCGTTGCGATGTGCCACTCCCGTCTTTGGTACCGACTATTTTTCGATATGCTAGCCACCCCCACGCACGGACCCAGACGCGACGATGGCGTCCGAGCCAACTCTGTCCTCGCTTGCGATGCTGGCGTCCTCCATCGACGATGCGTACGCGCCCGAGGCTTCGACGAGTTCCGGGTCCCCCGCCCAGAAAACCAAGGAGCAGCTCCGACGATACTACGTACGTGCACTACACAAGGTCATCGACGAGAGCGACATCGTCGTCCTTGTCCTCGACGCACGCGATCCAGAAGGCTGCCGAAGCCGACTCGTCGAAGAGGAGGTCCGGAGGCGGGAGAACGAAGGAAAAAAGCTCGTGTTTGTCTTGAACAAGATAGGTGGGTGCGCTTTCCCTTGCATTTTCTTGGCTTGTCATGACGGTGAATGGTCCAGATCTCGTTCCGAGGGAGAATGCGCAGCAGTGGTTGAGGCATCTACGACATTATACGCCAACACTCCCGTTTCGCTCTACCACGTCCAACCAGCGGTCGAACTTGTCTTGTGCTACGGCCCCGGCATTACTGAGGCTCTTGAAAGCATACAAGCCAAGCGCAGCACAGAGCGTGACGGTCGGCGTGGTTGGGTTTCCGAACGTGGGCAAGAGCAGTCTAATCAATTCTCTTAAACGATCCAAGGTCCGCCTTCGTGTTCTGTGGGTGTCGTCTTTGCATACAAACTTTTGTTTTGGCAGGCGTGCGCAGTTGCGGCACAACCCGGACATACCAAGGACCTGCAGACAGTCCAGCTTGAGCGTGGCATGAAGATCATCGATTCCCCTGGCGTCGTATTCGACGAAGACGAGGACGATGGCGCGATCAGTCAACGTCAAAGGGGAAGTATACTGCTCCGTAACGTGCTCAAAGTTGAGGATGTCGAGGATCCGATCGCTGTAGGTGCGCCGCTAGTTATCATTCCCTGAGGTCGCTAGCCAACCCAGTTAATGGCCCCCTAGTGGAAGAAATCCTATTGCGAACCGAGAGTGAAACGCTACAAAAGATTTACGGGCTTCCCGAGTTCTCAAACACGCTGGAGTTCCTGACCATGTTGGCGCTGAGTAGTGGAAGACTCCTCAAGGTCTCTTCTTTTCATCCCCTCATGCACTCGAGTAAGACTCTGACATGCAGCTTGTCAGGGTGGCACTCCAGACGTGCTCTCCGCCGCGCGACACGTGCTCATGGACTGGAACCACCAAAAGATTCCCTACTTTTCGGTCCCACCCATGGTCCATCCCTCAATGATACCTTCCACGATCCAGGACGCCGCTGGCGTACCTATAGTTGCTCCCGGCGCAGAGACCGTTGGCCAAACGCAAATCCTCACCGAATTCTCGAAACCGTTCGAGTTGGTAGGACTGTTTGGCGCCGCAGACGCGGGCGCATTCGCGTCGGAGGAAGTGACGATGGACGACGACACAGAGGCGCACGAGACAGAGATGATGGCGGACGATACACCGCTACAGATACCCCTGAAACGATCGCACTCCCCGGGTCCAAGTGTTGAATCCGGGCCACAGCCAGGTCATGCGGCGCAGCTCCTGACGTCAGACGCGTTGCATGTGCGAACGCCAAAGCGGTTCCGGAGGGCCAAGAACTTGTCGGCGTACGAGGAGGCTGCTGCGCAAAGCCATCCGTTGAGGCGTAAGGCGCTGAAAAAGGATGCCAAGAAGGCGAGGCGGGCGGCAACGCGGATGCAGCGGCAGTCTGGGCAGGCAGTTAGTATGATGGTGGACGAGCTTAGGGATACATTCATGAGGGGGATCGAGTATTGACATATTCGCATGACATTCAAGTTAGTATGTATCAACTCGATGAGGAAAATGATCACGAGGCAGATAAGCAAGGACAGCTTGAACGCACACGATAACACAGTTAAAAATACACGCCAAGCGTAACATGTCATCATCACCCAGTCGAGCGCAACACCACTGAGCATAACCGGAACCAGCCGTCGTGGCCAACAAACTTGATCAGTCCTCTTCTTCCTCTTCCGAACACTCGTCCGAACACTCGTCCGAGCTCGACGAGCGCGATCTGCGGAAAGCGATACCAAGTTGATCGAGCAACATCTTCCGATGACCGCCTTCCGGCAACAGCGTCCGTTGCTGCGATTCAGGCCCAACCTTGGCCGCGCCAAGCACCTTGACAAAGCCTCTATACAGCCGGGTTGGGTTGGAGATAGAGTGGCGGAACAACAAAACACGGCGCTCACCTCTGCGTCGCGTCGAGGTACGATTCTCTGTCGAAACGTTTCTCGGTCTTGACCGAGACGCCCTGACTCGAGAGCGTGATGCCCCGTTGTGCGAGTCTGTCGTGCAGGCAAGGGGGCGTCATGCAGGGTATTTGCGGGGTAAGACGTGGACTTACGAGGCTTTTGTGGATTGGAGGCTCGAGGAGATGGCACGCACGGCATAGATGACGCCGAGGATGACACCGACAAAGCAGAGGGTGGTCTTACAGGATCATTAACTTGGAACGGGGTGTCAGAAGACGAGACTCACCATGACGAGGGAGAAAACGTCGATCCTGACAGATGATGAGTTCTCGGACAAAACATGAAAGAATGACGTACCACGAAGCCATGATGGATCCCAGTTCGGTTTAGATGTTGGGGTAAATTTTGGTCGTCGATGCGTTTTAAAGGCTATCGCTTGTCTTATTTGTTGTGTGGTATGTGCAGTGCTGTGTGACTTGGAGTCGCCACGCAGCTTTACTTACGCGAGCCTGTCACTTACGCGCGTGCCGACATGTCGATATGTACGTCGTCCTTCAGGGGCTTGGAGCTCCACTTCAAACAGATACATTATAGAAACCCGGGTTTGGGGTTAAGGTCAATACGAGCCTGCTGCACAGCAGCCAAGACCTGTCCATGGACGTCTTTGCCCGCAGCAACGAATCCATAATTCTCTCCTAACGTCCGTCCAAGTCCAAAGTTTAAACTTTCGCCACGTGAATCCGTAATAATACCCCCACATTCCTCAACGAGCAACGCCCCAGATGCATGATCCTAGAATCCTGTTAATCATGCATCGGAATAGAAAAAGCACCAGGCTCACCCAGATCTTCTCCTGATATCCAGTTCCAGTGGGCATCCGGAGGTAGACACCACCATCGCCTCTGGCGAGGCAGCCGTACTTTGCCTGACTATCCATCCGCGTCGGTGCCCGCGTGACCTGCAATAGCTCCGATATCTTGTTGTTGAACGCAAGGTCCGCGTGCGCAGCTTCGACCGACTCTAAAAAGTTGAGCGTCCCGGGCGCAACAGCCGGGATCTTCAACGGTACCGAGTGATCGCCCGAGAGCGTCGTCTACAGGAGTGTCCATGATGAGAAAAGTACACCCCAAAAAATCCGCCATCATACCAGTTCAGCACCCTGTCCCTTGCTGGCAACAAAGATGCAACCCTTTGGACCGTCCGGCTCGTCGCTCTTCACGGGCAAGTTGGGGCAGCCGATCACACCAAGGATGGGTTGCCCGTCGACGATCAACGCCAGACAGACAGCATATTGTCCACCGCGCAAGAACCCCTTGGTCCCGTCGATGGGATCAAGCGTCCATCGTCCTAGAAAGTAACACGTCGAACACGTCCTCGTCACACGCACTCAGCAGTCGGGACTTACGTCCGATACGGCCACCTTGATCGTTCCCACGGTCGATCGCGTTCAAGAGCTCGTCAGGGGTGCGTTCCTGACCAGGTCCGAGTCCCCAGTCCGATGTCTCGCCGGGTGCCAGATCGGCAGTGAGTGCTTCGTTCGCGAGTGCGACGATCCGGCTTTTGAGTGCATCATTCGTGTCTTGGCGCAGTTCGGCCGCGTCTTCTTCACCGACGATCGGGTCATCCGGGAACGCGCGGCTGAGGATGGTGTTGACGACAGCCTGGGCAGCATAATCACCGACTAAGACGGATCAGAGGTACTTTGGCTCGTCGATCGACGTCGGTGCTCACCAGTCACGGGTGACTTGTCGCCCTTTGTGAGCGTCTCGTTCTTGACGAGCTTTGTGAAGACGGTTGATGTTAGCGCACATGCGCGACGCACAGCGACCAGAGCAACTTTTTTCTCGTATGCGTATGGTAGAGACATGGAGTGCAAGAGGCACGTCAGGCTTTTGTGGGCATGTCGAAGCATGGACAACCAGGTGGGGAGATCCGCTACACGTGACCGGCGTCGGCCGTGACAAAAGAGGTAAGCCGGGCCGAGGCGTAGGCCGTCGGCCTCGCCTCTTTTAGTAGACGGACCGGTCACGGCCACAACAGTACCCGAGTTCGTACTACCCTGGGCCGATAATACCGTCACGCTAAGAACGTTGAACGTATTAACTCGGTTGGAACGTTCTCTCACACTCGATTTCATTATCGATCCTCCACCGTGACTAACTCAAATAGTTCACTAATCATTCATGGGTATGACAAAAACCTCATCGAGCGAGCTTGTCGGTTTAAGTATCACGGAAAGAACACCTGGTCATGTCTATTCTTTCTAGAAGACTGTCCTCTTTGAGGGTCGTATACTGGAAATAGAAGGAAACATCAACATCGGAATGATAAAAAAATCCGTGGCGTTTGAGTGCGGTTTGCCGGTACAGGCAACCCGGCTTACTAGTGAGTTTTTTCACCCGTTAGCCAACGGACGAGATGGAAAGTTCCTTGTCATAGAAGCGTGTCGTAATCCCACCAGTCGGGCTCGATGGACTTTTGGTGTGCCTTGATTCCGTTTGTTCAACTCTCGCTGTCGAACATTAATATCGAACGTTAATCCATTATACAGCAGAGGCATAAATTCCCAGTACGGCGTGTGCTACGTGAGATCAAGGGAAACGAGCCATGGCCTCGCCTACTCTACAGAATTATGAGATACAGTACTAATGGTCATGCGCTCGTGAAGAGGTCTCCGATCACTGGCAGGCACATGAACGTTGAACCGTTGGCAAAGATCCGACCCACATTATTTCAAACTAGGACCTGGAACGTTCCCCGTCCCAGAACGTACCGTAACCGTCTGTCGGAAGATTAACTCGTAGTCTTAAAAGAGGGGAAAGCTTCTCATTGCCAGCACGAACTGCGATACATACTCGACATGCAACTGGTGAGGAGCAGCCCAGCAGCTCTTCGTTGGCTCATACTCGTTATAGATCCAGGCCGCACGCGCAAACATTAGCTCACTTCTCGAGGAATGCAAATTTCCGTACAAAGTCGCTCCATTTGACGAGGCCCTCTATCAAGACTGTATTGATGAAGCGAGACGACACGGGTATCCAATGGACAGCAATCCATCTGTGCGGACGTTCTTGCGAGAGGGTGTCAATTATGGGGCAATGCCTGGCATGCATCTCCCCCGTCCGTACCAGATCTGGATCGCACTTTACACGTCCTGTGCCATCTACGTGGACGAAGTGTCCAGCCGCTTCCCCGAAGAGATGACTCATGTCTATCTTTTCAACGAGCACTTCGCTGCTGGTGAATCCCAAGGGAATGGCATCTTGGATGCCTTTGCAGATATCACACGCCGGTCCTCAGAAGTGTACCTGCCTGCGGCATCCCATCTCATCATCACGGCAACGATGAATTTCGTCACTGCTAATATACTTGAACTTGAAACGAAATCGATGAAGGTATTGCCCAAGTTGTGCCCGAGTATATGATGTCACTGACAATGGGTAGATCTCCGACGCTGCGTCCGAGTATCCTGTTTACCAACGAAGTTTGTCCGGTGACGCTGAAGCTTACGCGTTGATGGTGTTACCGCGGGAGATTCCTGTGAGGGACTACATTCAGGCGCTCCCAGAGATGACGCAGTTCATCCAGAACACCAAGTATGTATTCCACGTCCCCCATCTCTACTTGGCACCTTATTCATGTCCTATTTCAGTGACGTATTGTCCTTTTACAAGGAAGAAGAAGAAGGCGAAACGACGAACCAAATATCCACACTTGCTGCTCGTACGAACAAATCGAGGTTGGAAGCGTTTGGTGACCTGACTGGGACGACGATTACTCTCTACAAGAGGATCATGGAGATATTAGAGGGATCTTCTGAGGCTCGTGAAGCGTTCAAAAGTTTCGCCACCGGATATGTTTGGTACCATGCCTCCACCCCTAGATACCGACTAAAGGAGGTACTCTATTAGACTTCCCATGTCTGTACTCATATGTTAGACGCACTACGCCACAGCACTCGAAGAAAAAATAAAACTTAGGGTTGTATCCTGAGGATGACTCAGACTAACTTCGAGCTTTCCGATACGATCGCATAAGCCATTGCCCGAGTCACCATAAAACGCCCTGGCCCAATTGCTATGCTCAATCGCTGTGGAAATCACCATCACCCACTCGCGCTTGGCGGGCAGACCACCATGCATTGGACAACCTCTGTCCCACTCCACTCTCGCAGTGATGGGAACGGCTCGCCAGATATGAATTCACACGGGGCGATCCTGCGCTTCTCGGTTTCACGGCGCTATTACTGGCTGGAACCAATGGATCATTGAACAAACCGAGGAAAAATCTGCAATCAATCAGGGACTCGGAGTCCATTCTATCTCTTCCTGACCTTGAATTATGCATCACTGACCGTCCTTGCCCCTCCTTGCATCGAAGTGCTGGTATAGCTTGAATTCAGAACGAGACATAGTACCGAGACCAACAAGGAAAGTGGCCATGGCTTGAACGGACTCTCCTTCGATGGTTGAATCAAGGACGTTGATGGGGAATGCTGGCGCCAACGCCAATCCCAAGCATTGCAAAAGATGTACAAGTCTGTTCGGTGTGATTCCCTCAAGTGAATTCCAGCCAGATGCCACGATGAGGTGCTTCAAGTAAGGCCATGAGGATGTCGACGTGTGTATGTCGCTATCCGTGAGACACATCACACTCCATCCCAAATGATAGATGAGCGATGTTTCTGAATGTCATGCAGGGATACGAGCGACCGCCGCCGAATGAACGACGGCGTTCCCGTCGGACGACTGATTGAATATGAGAATCTCCGTTGTACCACTAGTACCAGATGTATGAAGACTAGCCAAGGAGAACGAAAATTCCTTCATCGAGGGGCAAGGGCAGCACCCCACAGGCGCAAAAGCAGGGAGTCGATCCTGGAGAATGAGCACGGGGTTCAAGCATTCCGAGTGAAGTACGAGATCACACAAGTTGGAGAGGATGAGAGTCGAGTCAAAGGGAGGTAACGTAACCCTGAGGTCAAAGTCGAGCCGAGATAGGGTAGGCATGTGGGACAAATGCGTAGGATGGGCCATTTTCAGTGAGACGCTAGGACACAACGAAGCCCGAGGGTTTTTCCATCGGAGGAGACAACCAGAAATGCATGTATCGAATGCCAGATTAGTCTGACACACCGAGAGGTAAATTCTGGTAGGGGTTCGAGGTCACAGCGAGAGGCTTGTGGGCTCTCGTAATGAACGCCAAAGAAGTTTAGGGATGGGAGAGGAATGTGGAACAAATGCACGGTATTGGGTTGGTATTTGGAGGATATCGAGCAGGGACTTGGAATGAATGATTCGGAACTAGGAAATTAAGAGATTTCTGGTCAAGTCCCTTGCTGAAGGTCAGTATAGGTCGGATACGAGGGGTATAGCGTCGAAGGATATCCCATTTAATCTATGTGAGCGGACTGCTAAATGAATACAGTTTTGTGTCGGACTAGAAGGGAGTGAAACACACTCGCCTCGAACAAGTGTGATAAAGACTCGAAAGTCCTTCACCTGGTAATAACTCATGCCATCCTTCTGGGAGACATCGGGTGAGGGGAGATAGGTCGTGTAATTCAGACCAAAGGGTGTCTAGGGCCGGCTCTTTGAATATTCGACATGTTCTAGCAACTGATGTCAGTTCTGAAACAACTGTGTGATAACGAATGTGACAATGATCAAAGATGTTGAGGAGAAGGAGGGCGTGATGCGTGTTTTGGTAGCAGGGGATTCTTCAATGCAAGACTCTGCGGTCACCGGTGCAGTGCGAACACCGTGACCAAGCTGAAAACGTCCAAGCAGAAGATGCCGTACGGTAGAAAGAACACTTGCTAAACTACTAGTAGGGTTGGCCCGGGCACGACCAAATTTAACCCTCGGCAATAGAGTGGAGACCATCATGGCAGGAATAGCGATATTGCCTGGATGCTGAGCGCTGAGCGTTGAACCAGCGGTCAGGGACAAATCTTGACCCGCGGCCCGATGGTAGCAAGAGTGAATATTTTCCACGGGGCAACGGAGTGCTGACAAAGTCACTGTACACTATCTTTTGCACGTTCAATGGCCGTCGACCTGAACGCACTAGGTGATAATAAGAAGGTGTGTGTCGGCAAGGTTCGTCAGTCGGAATTCTTTGTACAGGTTCCAACTTCTCGTCTAACCTGAACGGTCATAGCTTCTTTGCTTTCCCTTAGAACCTCAGTTTCGCTTTTACACGGGGATCAAGAAACCTAGTATAAGGAAGTTCCTTTTTTGACACTCCATGATGTGTTTGTGAACGTTTGAAGTTGAACAGGGATGATCGATGACCCCTTGTCCTCCGCAACTTTCATGCAAGCGATATTGATATTTTTGTGCTTCTGGGGCCTCTATCCCAGGAAATGCAAGAATATTAATAAGCTCTTATGCTCTGCGCAGCCCGACTATTTCGAGACTCTCGTACCTATGATTAGGCCAGGAAGTACCTTATTTGCGGTCTGATGATGAAACAGGCACTCCGAGAATAAGTCCCTTGATAATTTGGGGTACGCAGTCCGTCCATAATGGGTATGATGTCAGACGCTTCCCAAGCTATTAATCTCAACCACCGAGCTGTATCAGGTTTCATTCTTCGTTCTCGTCCTTGGAAGTACCCCAAGTACAGCTGCCCTCGAAATGGAGTATCACAGACTCTATGGTGGACACAAGTTGTTGGTTGCCAATCGTGGCGAAATAGCGTTGCGGGTTATACGCACAGCAAAGCGTCTTGGTATACATACTGTCGCTGTCTACAGCACCTCCGATGCCTTGTCTCCCCACGTATCGTTGGCTGACGAAGCCGCACTTTTGAAGGACACGTTCAAATCTCCTGAAGAAAAATCAGAGTCAAGGCTGTATATATCAATCTCTGCTGTTATCGCTGTATGTAAAGACAGGCATGTGACGATAGTTCATCCTGGATATGGCTTCCTGTCCGAGAACGCAGACTTTGCTCGGGCGGTCGTCGAGGCCGGATTGATCTGGCTGGGGCCTCGGCCTGACATCATTCGCACCATGGGTTTGAAGCACGAAGCGAAGGCATTGGCGGAAAAAGAGGGCCTACCTCTGGTCCCTGGTTCACAGGGGCTGATTAGCACAAAGTTTGATGCCGTGAGGATTGCGGCAGAGATTGGTTTCCCGGTTATGCTAAAGGCGACTGGTGGAGGTGGCGGAATAGGACTCGTGATCTGTAAGGACGACACCGAGCTCTTGGCTCGGTTTGAAAGTACGAGAGAACGAGCCGAGGTCAGTTATCTAACATTTCTCGCCTATTGACACGTGTCTGACTAGACTATGAAAGACACTATTTCACCATGAAGGAGTTTTCCTTGAACGATATTATCCGTCTGCACGACATATCGAAGTACAGGTACATCGGCCCGCCACATGATAAAGTGGGGTCATGTCGCTGACGCTCTTTGCAAGGTCTTTGGAAATGGGACTGGCGACGTGATCCATATGGGCGAGCGCGAGTGTAGTGTTCAACGTAGGCATCAGAAAGTGATTGAAGAGGTGCCAAGCCCATTCTTCTCTCGTTATCCAAGGCTTCGAAAAGAGATGTGCGATGCCGCAGTTCATCTCTGTCGTTCCATAAAGTATTCTTCTGCAGGTGAGCCTGGCTTTTTGGAACTGTACAAATCCAAAAGTTACGCCTTCAGGCACCGTTGAATTCCTTGTGGACAATGAAACTGGGGATTTCTTCTTTCTTGAAATGAATACTCGGATACAAGTGAGCTCGAAAATGTCCTTGAGAATTTTTGTCACTCAGCATCTCCTTAGGTCGAACATCCTATAACGGAGGCGATTCATCCAGGGCTTGATCTTGTGGAACTGATGATTGCGCAAGGTGTGGCGGAGCGGACACCGCTTCGTGGTGTCAACTTGAATGGTCCTACTCTTTCACAAGCCATCTTTGATGCAACCTTGGACAAAAGCATTACACATGCCATCGAGGTCCGTGTCTACAGCGAGAACCCTGCGGATGGGTTCCGGCCCTGTGCTGGCGTACTTCAGAAAGTCGACCTTCCAGAACATGACTGGCTACGAGTCGACCATTGGGTTCGATCTTCCCCACCCCTCTTATAATCTCATTGATCTGATATCCTGATAAGATTTCGACAGGAACTACCATTACGACCTTCTTTGATCCGCTTCTTTGCAAGCTCATTGTGAAAGGCGACACCAGAGAAGAAGCCGTGGCTCGACTCCGACAAACTTTGTCGGCTTGTAAGATTCATGGACCCCCGAACAACATACCGTACTTGAAGGTGATTTGCGAGAGCGTTGTATTTAAAAGTGGAGGAGCGACGACGGCCTTTCTTGATACATTCGAGTTTCTGCCCAGGTTTGCCTTTACTACTGTCAGTGTAGTACCCTTCCTAATGCAATATGACAGTGCATTCACAGTTGTCATAAGTGGCATAGAGGTCACAGTTCAGGATCTGCCGGGACGGCGTATCGGACTCGGCATGCCTCGAAGTGGGCCTATGGATCCCCAAGCTTTCAAGGTTGCCAACTTCCTCGTCGGGAACGACCCAGAGACCGAAGGCCTCGAGATTGTCACGCTCCCTGGGGCAAACTGCAAGCTCACCTTTCACGTTCCGTGTGTAGTTGCCGTAACCGGAAGGGCCGTTACTGTAGAGGTCAACCGAGAACTAGTACCCATGTGGGCCCGTCTCGTCGTTCCTGCCAGTGGAACGCTGGAGATAGGAGGGCAACTGGGCAATGGCTTTAGAGTGTATCTTGCCGTTCGCGGTGGGTTCCCAGAAGTCCCTCTTTATCTCGGGTCAAAGTCCACCTCGATGGGCTTGGGTGGTTATCAGGTAAGTCTCGGATCCACTCGTTCGCTCTGAGCCCAGCATTCTCATCTCATCATAGGGAAGAGCATTGAAACCAGGCGATCAGATTGCACTTGGCAACTGTTCGCCAAGTTCTCGCGAGATTCTGGAACCTGTTTCGTTCGTGATGCCGGCAGCTTCTATCCCAAAATACCCCAAAGATTGGGTCGTTAACGTCCTCTCTGGTCCGCACGACGACGACGAATTCCTGACGCCAGAGGGGAACGCCTCTTTTTATTCAACAAAATGGACTGTCAGTCCATCCAGCAATCGTATGGGTATCCGTCTACACAGCAAGAACAGGATGCAGTGGGCTAGGACTGACGGTGGCGAGGGAGGCGCACACCCCAGCAACATCCTTGACAACGGATATGCACTTGGAACTGTCAATCTTAATGGGGATACGCCAGTTATCCTCACCCAGGAAGGGCCCGACATGGGGGGATATGTTTGTACTTGCACCGTTGCGTCTTATGACCTGTGAGTGGACTAGTCGGGATTAGCACAAGTCCACTACCGTACTGACGCAGGAACGCAGGTGGAAATTGGGCCAGTTAAGCCCTGGAAATACGGTAATATTCAAGCGTATCTCGTGGGCGGATGCCCGGACTTTACATGCACAATTTCAAGCCACGAGCGTGTGGTCCGAAGAAGCCCAATTTGAAATTCCCTGCGTGACCACCCCAACTTCCGCAGAATCTGATATTGAGGGCGGGTCTTATCGCTTTAGTGCCATCCTTCAAAAGATCGTTCCTCCAGCTGGAAATTCGAGACCTGCAGTGACCTTCCGCCAGGTAAGCACTCTCATGTTCATGGTGAAATGCCATACCTTGACGAACTTTCAAGGCAGGCGATTCTGCTATCCTCGTCGAGTATGGTCAGATGAAGCTTGATTTCGACTTGCGAGCGCGTGTCCATGCCCTTGAGACGGAAGCTCTGAAGCGCAGGGTGAATGGGATACGTTTCTTCGCACCTTGCATCAGATCAACAATGGCGAGCACCTTAAATGGCCCATTCTGTAACTGTGCTGAACTACCTTTCCCAGTGTCATTTCGATCTTGCGGTCATCTCCCAAAGGGACGTTCTCGACTATTTGGTAGAGGTCGAGAACTCGCTTCCAGATACAATGGTCGATATCGAGTTTCCGGGAAGGAAGATCGTCTTCCCAATCGTCCTTGATGATCGATGGAATCGCGAAGCTTTAGAAAGGTACATGAGCACCACTCGAAGCAAAGCCGTATACCTGCCGAGCAACATCGACTACCTCGCGAAGAACAATGGCCTAGAAGGTGGTTCCACCGAGGCGTTGGAGAAATTGATGGGGTCCAATTGGGTAATCGTAATGTGTTCATTGTGATTTCGTCCTTGCTGACGAGCGACCTGGTAGGTCGTGTTTGGCGTCGGGTTTTACTTGGCTTGTCCTTTCTTGGTACCGGTTAGTGAGTGTCTTAGGAGCCTGCTATTCGAAGCTAAGACGTTTCCAGATCGATCCACGATGTCGTCTAGTCGGGCAAAAGATGAACCCCTCAAGGACCTACACACCTAGCGTAAGTTCCAAAGTCGTCAACACTGTACATCGTCCAAGCGCCAACTCTGGCCTAGGGCGCCGTCGGGATCGCGGGGCCAGTTGCAGCGATATACCCTGTCGTCTCTCCTGGAGGATACCAACTGTTTGGAAGGACCCTCCCTGCGTGGCAAACATGGGGCAAGGGTCCTGATTTCAAACCAGAACGTCCGTGGTTGCTCAAGCCGTTCGATCAGGTAGGACTCCTTCAAGAAAACTGGCGTGGATGCCGCTGCTGACCCATTGACAAACAGATTTCTTTCATGCCAATCAGCGAGGACCGCTATTTAGAGGTAAGGCTGATCGTCACCCGCCTGCGTGATGCACTCGTTGACGACATACGATATTCCTATTTCCTAGATCGAACAAGAGTTCAATGCTGGACAATACAAGTTTGAAGTACAGTGCCGAGCTATTCATTGGACTCGTCGATCTAATAAACTGCCAGATTGAACCGGCAGTGTTCTCGATGGCCACCTACACACATTTTGTCAAGGCCATTGCCAACGAAGTCGCCGAGTTCACACAGAAACGGGCAGAGGCCGTCGCTCGGGTAGGAGCAAAGTAAGACATTTCCGCCGGTCGAGATGGCCGTATTATTCATGCAGGTTTTGTAGGGAAAGTGCCCTCCTAAGCGAATGGTTGGCTCAGAAGGAGCTCGAAGCGTCAAGTGACCATATGAGTGAGTCGTTTGAAATCCTGCTGCATCGCGGCATCGCGTCATCGCGTGTTGATCGGACACCAGAATTGATAGGAAACGATGGGGACTCGGGTCATACATGCATCCCTTCGTTCATGTCTGCCTCCGTCTGGAAAATCAGATGCCAGGCCGGGCAGGTAATCAAATCAGCGGAAGATGTATTGATCATTCTCGAGGCTATGAAAACAGAAATAAACGTTTCTGCAGGAGAGGAGAACGTTGGAAAGGTAATCAAGAGATTGGGAAAGGGGATTTGGGAAGGAGCGAGTGTGCAGGCAGGTAACCCACTAGTTTGGGTAGCCTGAGCACTCGTAGATGGGACGGCGGTCTACGTTATGTGAGGGCGCTTTCAACCACTCCCCGCCCACCAGACGTAGAGCCGTCCCGTAAATGTCTATATAATTGAGGCAGCAAGCTGTACCTAGTTTTTCACGAATGATTTGTCGGATCTCTGCGTAAGAGACCGGTGAGTCGTGCAAGTCGGTGAGTGTGAACGATTGGAGATTAGCAATAAGATCGGTGCCTTCCACGCCCGATAGAATCTAAGGTTACGAGTCAGGCGACTGATTGTTATACAATGAGAATGACGGACGTCTAAAAGTGGCTTCCTAGCCATATACTTCACGTGTAGTGTGAGCGAGTGAAGGAGAGCCAAGTTCTTCCATGTAGGATCATCAAATATCCTGCGGACCATGCCTTGGGCAGGCCAACACGAAGCACTCATCTCGAGCCCCAGTACCTCGACAGACCGGGGTGCTTGTGTGAGGATCGTCCGCAGCCGCTCAATGTATGCGTCGCTCGTTCCGATCGGCAAGTAGTGGCTACAGAGGCGAAGCTCTGTGAGAGCAGACAACGATTGCCAATCGATTTGATCGAGATACCTGTAATCAGTGGAAAGCGAGTGTATGTTCTGGGCGTCAACCGCCGCCAAAGGTTGACGAACCCCATCATCGCAAACAAATACCCGAATGCGGGACACCTTAACCTTGGCACTCTTCTCCGGCTTCACACCCGCGGAGTCTGGCACGAACTGGCACGAAATGAAGGAAAGCGTCTCGAGCGATGGCAGCGTCGCAATCGTGCTCCAGTGCTTCGCCTCCACAACGCTTTTCAGAAACGTGAGCTCGCGGATGTTTGTCATGTGTGACAGCCCAGCAAGGTACTTGTTGACGAACAGCCACGCCCACGAGTCCATCTTTTTCCAATCGCTAAAGTGGCACACCTTGACTGTTTTGGCGAGAGCAAGGGCGAGCGGCTGCATTGCGGCGATTTGCGCGCACAATGTGGTTTCGCGCGACAGCTTGTCCCTTGCACCGTTGCGGAATATGGCTCCAGAGAACTCTACGCGTTCGAATATGTGGGGAAGGCAAAAGTTGGCAAAGAACCTGCAGACATGGGAGAGGTTGGTGAATATGCGGATTTGGTCTTGTGTTAGTTGACCCGAGGGTGGTGCGATGTGTTCGAAAATGTGGAAATAGATCTCGTTTGGTATGATGGGCAATACTCGGTTTTCTCTCCTCCGTTCCGGGGCTGGCGAAACTCAGGTCAGCTGCCAACAAGAAAGTTACTGTGAACTGACTGGACCACTTGAAGAGTGACATTATGACGTCTCTGTCGTGGGAGTGACCATGATGACACATACACAAACTTTAATGTCCGATCTGCCGAGAACTTCAGAGCATCGCGTTCTGCCAACCCTCTCCCACTGTCCATCGAGACCATGCCTTCCGGAATCATACAGTCTGTGTTCACAAGCCTGGCGATGAATGATTACCACACTGGTGTACTCCACCTCACTGCACCCTTGGCAGCACTTCTGGGATATTCCCACGGTCTCTGAGACTAGTTTCCGCGCGCGGTAAAACTACAGTTGCGGACAAGCAAACACAACAATGTTCGTCGTGTAATTATTCCACATCACAACAGTAGTCAGACAACTTAAAATGTATATAGACAATATATTGGACACCTAACGCGCTGATCTGCACGAGTGGAATTTTGTAACTGTCAATATTGGGTCATGGACCCCAAAAATTTTGGCCACCCCCTAAAAAAATAGCTAAAAATCCCGAAATATGCGGAATCAACAGCTCTCATCAAGCGTGACATGATGGCGTAACTGCGATGCCAGAGAATGCAGCCACAGGGCAGGAAAAAAATATACTTGTTGCATTGCCAGAACCTTGCCATGCCAGCTGGATGCCCAAGAAAACAACCTATTGCTCGAAACATGACTGGTCTGCGGAATCAAAACCATTCGGGACTGAAGAGGGCTATGCCGGACAGCTCCCCTGAACCAGAATCAAGTAATGGACCACCCAAACATCCTAAAAGAGAATCACGCACCAGTTCTGGTGCTTCCGAGTCTTCTCCAGGCATTGTGAGCTCTGATGATGAATGGGAGCTCACAACTGCGTTCGACAGCATCAAATTTATTGCTGAGCATGAGTCAGATGAGTCAGCAGGTACAGATTCAGATTTGAAGGATGATGCTGACCTGCTGTCTCTTTCGGATGATGACCGTGCTGCTGCAATCCATGCACGAGCTCGTCTCATTGACCTTGCTGCTCGTTTGGAAGACGATCTGTCTGATGAAACATGGTTGCCTCCGAGACAGGTGAAGGAGGCAGCACATTGAAAGGAGAGACCAAAAGTGTACAAAAAGGGCCTGGATGTTGGAAGTAAGTCAGCACGAACACAACAGCGTTACAAGGTACTCCTGCAAGACCAGACAAAACTTACTGTGCTCGGATTTACGCATGCCCCCAGACCCACACCTCGTCACCCAATTCAGCCCCCACCCGACTCTAAAACCCAGGCTTGGAGCTCCAAGACTGTTGCCAGTGCAGATTTAATTCTGGACTTGGACTCCAATCCCAAACAGCCAACTTCATGCGATGCTGATACCAGCCAGGCCATACCAGACGAAGACGTGGATTTGCTCACGACTGGTCCACATCTTGTGGGTAATGTCCCAGCCCAATCTGAACAAGAACAATGGTCAGGAGATATTGATGACCTCCGAGTCAAAGCCACCAGTGCAGCTATGGTGGATTTGGAGTCTGTTGGCCTTTCACAGGCAATCGAGGAGGAATGGGAGGAAGAGCTCGAAGAACGAGAGCAGAGTGGAGTTGAGGTAAGGGGCTGGGAGGAACTCCGTGAGCAAATAAAGGCAGACCTCGCAAAAGGATCAAAAACATTACCCTTGTCTCGAGTCAACCAATTACTTCTGATTCGGAATTTTGCAATGCTTCAACTAAAGGGATTTGGCCACATCAAAGCAAGTATGGAGATTGCACGACAATGACACGAAGGTCATGGTTTACACTTTGCCCAAAAGATTCGAGCTCTTGCATGTCACTACCAAGTTTTCGAGCAGCTCCCAATCGAAAGACATGGAGGCCATGCCAATGCCCTTAGCCCACTCAAGGATGAGAGACTCCAGTTTGCTGCTCGCGAGTGGCTTACATCCCAAGCTGTTGGTCAAGTAACCCCCAAGGATTTTCGTCACACACTCAACAATACAATCCTTCCATCACTTGAGATTGACTCTCCAAAGGAGCTCTGTGAACCTACAGCACAACGCTGGTTACTGAAGCTTGGGTGGCGACGAACATGTCTGCAAAAAGGAGTTTATATGGATGGGCATGAGTGAGAGGATGTCAAAAAGTATCATCAAGAAGTTTTCTTACCTGCAATGGCTGGATTTGAGTCCCGCATGGTCCATTTCGAAGGACCTGAGCTGCAGTGAGTTGAACCATTGTTGTCTGGTGGTGAAAAGAGAATCATAGCTAATTTTCACAACAAATGTTGCTTCCATGTGAATGACTTCAAGACACATGCATAGTAAGTGCTCTCAGAACTGTATTCCATATACTAGAGACTCACGAATCATCTTTAGTTTGTTGCCAGGACAGCAACTCCTGCAAAAGAAAGGACGAGGACGAATTATTCATGTCTCTGGGTTTCAGAAGATGGCCGACTGGCACGCCAGAACCAAGATGGTGAGGTTGTTGAAGAAGCTCAAGAAATTATCTATCCTGGTGCTAATGGTGATCCATGGTGGGATACGGAGCAATTACTCAAGCAGGTCAAATGTACAATTCAGATATTCGAAGCTGAGCACCCAGACTGCATTTCATTGTTCATCTTTGATCAATCATCAGCTCATGCCTCCCTGCCTCTAGATGCACTGAAAGCATTTGAAATGAACAAGTCGAATGGGGGAAAGCAACACAAGCAACAAGATACAGTCATTCCTGAGTCAAATCCAAGTTTCGAGCAACGTGGGAAAGTACAGAAAATGACACTTGATGACTCGGATGGCACCCCAAAGGGTCTTCAGCAAGTACTTGAGGAACGTGGATTTGATGTCAGTGGATTGTGAGCAAAGTGCAATCCTGTATGTCCATGGGAGAGTCAAAATTGTTGCATGGCCTGTCTCCTAAGCAAACAAGATGACTTTGCAAAGCAGCCATCTATGCTCGAGAAGCTCATTCGGGAAGCTGGTCATGAGTGCATTTTCCTTCCAAAGTTTCACTGTGAGTTAAATCCAATCGAAATGGTATGTATTGATTTTTCATTTTTGAATGTAATGACTCATACAGAGAAGTACTGGGGCTGGTGCAAATACCAATATCATGAAGTTCCAAAAAAGGGTTTTGACGAGGCAAAACAAAGTGCACGAGAAATCCTTAATGCCTGCCCAACTGAAGTGATCCAATATTTTATCAACCACTCATGGCGATTCATGAGTGCCTATAGACTTGGGCTTACTGGAAAAGCTGCAGAGTGGGCTGTAAGAAAGCAGAAACAACACCGGCAGGTTTCACAGGCTGCAATGATGTCTATTGATGCTGTACTTGCAGATGCATAGCTTAGAACACTAGATTTATAATGGTGAATTTGGTCAAAAATTTGGCCACCCCCAAAAACATGTGGGAAAAATATTTTGAGTGTTGTTTTAGACGTATTTCAGCTGCCCAAGCTCGAATCTAGCAATAGTTTGTTATGAAAAAATTATTTGTGCCATCTAGTTAATTTGTTGAGTTTGCTTGTCCGCAACCACTGTGGGAAGTAAATGCCATATTGTGAAGTGTCAAATCCACTGCTCAACTAGCGTCATTGGCCATATGGATCAGCAGGGATGCGCTTTTGAACAGTGTCAAGCTCATGCCGCTAATTGCCCTTTTTTGCTACTAACTAATAGTGGCATGACACTACTTTGCAGCGCATTCCGCCACTGTATAAAACTGACATTTGCTTATATAATTTAGCCCCCAAAAAGGCTAACTCGAAAGTGCAGCAGGAAGGAATTGAACTGACGACTTCATTAGGGTTTCCAGCGTGCTAACCACTGCACCATGTAAACTCACTTAGTGTGAGCAAATAGAACAATATAACTACATCCCCATTATATAACTCTTTCCCTCGGATAGCCAGCTTGCAACATGATCACGACAACAGCGGGACAATCATATTATTGTGATCATCACGTCATTGTCGTTTTCATATCGTGTTGGTTGCCATTGATGTGTATACAACGAGGGGCAGTACTCGAAACAGACAGACGATGAGTGAAACGGTGGGATACAAGTCAACGCATGCGCGGCTTGAAGCTTGTCGGGTTCACTAGAATCCCGCCGCGACGCTCGTGAGTTGGAAGGCTAGAATAGAGACTAATTAATACACGTGAAAGAGGCCCAAGGCCACATCCAGAATAAAGAAGCTCGACGTTGGAAGAAAGAAAGAAAAAGGAGATGACAGCTAGTACATCAGATCGATCCACTGACTAAGAAAGACTCAGGCCGTTCGTGAATGCAAGGTCATGACAAAGCTCTGGCACGGGAAGCCACGATAAGAAGTGTCAATTCTGGGTGAACGCTGAAAAGTAGTGGCACCCAGAACCAGCCAC
>JBBPTW010000110.1:0-32591 GCA_038094575.1 Phylloporus cf. nigrescens | reverse complement strand
TAGTCCGGGCATACCCTGCGACTAAGTAAGGTACAGATGAGAATAAAGTGACAGCATCAGTCAACTGCCAACGGTATCAAGAAACGAAATATGAAGTTAGAATTTAAGTGACAGCTCGAGTCCGGTGACGGTGGTATCAAGGTATGAAGTGAGATGAGACATGACCTGAACTCAATAGAGAGAATAAATGTACGAAGAGCTCTTGAACCATGCGGGCATACGAAGACTGATTAGTTCGTACGGTGGTTGATAAGTCTATATAAGTAAGAGGGAAACAAAATAAAAATAAAATGTAGAGAGCGGAACGAGTGACTGGATGAGTGACCAGATAATATACCGGATACGTAGTCCGGTGTTAGTCCGGTACTGGGATAAATGAATATGTACTTGATCGCGAGCGGATAGACGCAGGACACTAAGGGACATTTTGAAGGACACTCTTGAACACTATAGGAACCTAGAAAGACAGGGGACAAGCCCCTACGAATGTAAGGAGCACTGAGCTCCTACATCGTTCCGCTTTCTACGTTTTATTTTTATTTTGTTTCTCTCTTACTTATATAGACTTATCGACTACTGTACGGACTAATCAGTCTTCATATGCCCACATGGTCTGTGAGCTCTTCATACGTTTATTCTCTCTATTGAGTTCAGGTCATATCTCATCTCACTTCATACCTTGATACCACCGTTACCGGACTCAAGCTGTCACTTATATTCTAACTTCATATTTCATTTCTTGATACCATTGGCAGTTGACTGATGCTGTCACTTTATTCTCATCTGTACCTTACTTAGTTGTAGGGTATGCCCGGACTATAAAAATCTTGTACCTTGTTCCAAATGGGGAGGTTTTTTGCACCCCATCGTTTGTCTCACTAAGTGTCAGACTCTATCATTGAGTCTTCGTGACGCTTTCCCTCATCGTTTGTCTTTTGTCTTTATTGCTGTTCGTTCTATCTGCCATATCCGGTATGCTATCCGGTACCGGAAACTATGCATCCACTTCACTTACGAGTCCGGAATTGACCGGACTTGTCCATTTGCGCTCAGGTCTTCTTGTAGCAACACCTTCTCACTCTACCAACCTTACCAAGGAACCCCTGGGATGAGTCTAACTCGCACCCACCCCTTTTAACATCACCCAACTTTTTATTTTACTTATAGCGTCAGGCACAATGTATGAAGAGGATGAATGAACCAAGAATGATGAACCATTGCAGCAGCCCAAGTTTAGGAGGTTTGAGTGGGGCATGGTATGCAAGCATGCCACCTGTACCATGAGTGTCACGTTGGTAATGTATGTGCGCAACTCTCCTGCATGAATCCAATCCATAGAGCATCTGCAAATAGAGGGTGAAGTACGTATGGGGCATATGCTCTCAAGCTGAGCAACCCCTGCCCTTCACCAGCAAATGCGACAGGCTCAATGTTGGAATAAAACTTGAGACTGAGTTGATTGATTCTGTGTGTGATTGAGGTTCCACATGGTATATCTGACATATTTAATAGTGCTGGGATAACCGATATAACCCTGGATTTGTAGTTAAACACAATAAGCTAAGCGTGCAGATTCTCTTCCGTGAGCTGCACGCAACCACCTCCATATGCATGGCCTTCACTGGGCCTGTTGATTGGGTTTCGGATGAAACCATTGTGATCAAACTTGTGAATGGACATAGACTACTCGCTGACATTTAGGGTTCCACATGGGTAACACCATGGGCAGGAAAGTGAGAACCACACCTGTACCCTTAGACATCATATCCGATGAGGGTACGGGTACACACCGACCTGTTATTGTGACAGTGTCCTACAAATACCATGGTAGGACTAGACACTGTGGGTATATCTAGGGTATACTTGTATTACTGCTACATACTACTAGTATGTGCCAGTGGTTACATTGTCCCTACTACCATTGTCCATCTCCTCTCGTTTGTGTTTCCAGCTCATAACAGTAGTAATGAGGTCTTCTATAAATAGTAGATCATATCTCTCCCAAGCACTGAGACAAAGGAATGAACGAATGGAAGATGGTGAGAGTCTGTTGTGAGTGAAGTGAAGGAGCTAAGCCAAATAGTTATAGTAAGTAGTACAGACCTGGAACAGAGAGGAAATCTAATGCCATCCAATGTAGTATGGGGTATGCATGACGATTGTTGTGCCACCATGCAAGCAGGTCATTTGTCTTGACCTCAGAGCTTGCACTGGATGGGATGCCAAGGGCATAGTTGGAAAGATCATCATCCTTTCAGATAACCATGAGCATAATTATTATTCAAAACCTACAGACTCAACCCATGTAACACCTCCAACCCGCAACAAACAGGTATGGTATATGCACAGGTCTGGTTTCCCCAACCCATACCCATACCCTCTATACCCGCTCGTCATTAACCACAGTGTTACTCTTACCCGTGTGATTCCCTACTGACATTACTGGTTCTGGATGCTCAGCAGGTACTTGTATCACAACATTCTGTGCTGGGGCTTGGGAGCTGGCAAAGAATGAAGATGGAGTAGCTAAACTTGTGTGGGGTAACGTGTTTATCACCGCAATAGGAGGGTATGTACAATATGGTCTTCAGACAATGAAGCTGATTCTCCGTTAAAGTATCCTTGTGCTCACCATTGTGGGCAAATGGGCTGTGGTACAATCTGATGTACAGGGGTTGGGAACATTCCTGCCTGCACTTATAGATGAACTTTATAACTTGACTTCAGAGAAAATCATACAGTATGGTCAAGTGGAGGTCATGTTGATGTAAGTAATGAGCACTCAAAATTCATCGTGCTGTTGTGCTGTGATATCTGCCTGGTTACATTAGTTTAAACTGCCCTGAAACTCTCGCAGATAACATCATTGGGAATGCTGAGAATCTTGGAAAACAGCATCGATGGTGTTGGTTGCAGTCAGTTCTTCTCATCGTAGTAAGCATGGGGTGGGCTATCAATCATGTGAAACATATATATGTAGTGAGTCTGGCTACTCGTGTTTCGCTTGGACCTGTGTAATACCTTGCCATGAATCAGCATGAGGTCCCCTGGGAATTCGATCAACTGCAGTTTTGTAAATAGCATGAGGAGAATTCACCTGGTTCACAAGTTTGCAGAACATAGCTCTCAGGTGCGTCCACAGAATCTCCATTGAAAACGTGAGTGGGGGGAGGACAGATGACCTCAAATGTGGTTCCACCTCCCGGCTTGCACATAAAATGTTCAATGATTGATGAAGTAAGATGTGACCCTGGTAGGAACGAAAGTGCTCCATTAAACTCTGCGTCTTTCTAGGGGTATCCAGAATCCAAGAGTGGTGGAAGGTGAAGTAAACTAAGATAGTGTCAGAGTTGTAGGAATCTAGCAATGCACATCAAAGATAAAAGTCTATGCACGAGGAATGTCCTAAGGTGACATGAGTGGGTTTTACGGTAAAAACATGTAAGATGACATCACCATTACTTGATTGAATAGTAACCCCACAAGTCCATGTGTTCGGGAACTAAAAACCTGTTTGTGAGAACAGATGATGGGCTCTGGGTTGGAAAATAATCACCAGTGCCTCTGATTTCTGGTTGTTTGAAGGTGACCATCGATTGAAGGGTTAATATGAAGACAATCATGAAGCAGGTATGGCTCTTCGACATCCGTTTACTTACCTACAGGTCATGATAAAATTTAAGATCTCTTATAGCTTGCAACCTCCCATTCTCTAGGATCACACTCCAGAAGACGGAATCAAGTACGTGTAGTGCTACAGTGTTTCAGTAGTGTGAGGCAAATAGTAGGACTTTCACTGTGAGGTACCAGCAGTGATGCACCATGCCCAATCTTGTTAACTACTTTGGTCTTGTCCCTTGTAAGCTATCCACTCTCTCATCCATGGCTTCTTCTTTCAGAAAGTAGCAGATCTTATCACCCAAACTGAGAAAACAGTCATCACCAATGTGTTTCTTGTCGGAAGTAGTGAACTTGGTCTAAATGACTTGATTACCTTTTGGCAGATATATAATAATGTAAAAATACTTGCAAGTGGGTGGTCTTTCAAGCTGAACTCAGCCAATAGGTCTTTTAAGCATTGAAGGAGGGATAAGACCTGATCTTGCGACAATAATTCTGGAATACGGACATAACTATTGACTGTTATCGAACTACTGTGCATCTAGCAGTGGAAAATGTTTCACTCACCCGTCTCAATAAAACTAAAAGATATAGTGCCATGACAGATGAGTTGTTGAATTATAGATTCAACCTCAAAGTTTAGACTCACCTGATCCACCTGTTCCTGGGTTCATGAACTTCATCATTGAGCGGGTCAGTTCAAAAGTCTCTGTCAATGACAAAGTTGTTGGTGGTTTCACTCAAACTCATGGCGTTACTAGTTCACATGGCTGAATAACAAGAATAATCCCATTTCCAAATCTGGACTCTTGATGAACAACCCCAATGATTGAATACATCGCGCCATGATACATGATGATTGTATCAGCAACTACAATGAGATTTCATTGGCTGCATTGAGTAACAAGTAACTGTCAGTCAGATGGAAGAATGACAGCAAACTTGACATAATATCCATTGGCAAGTTGCTTAAAGTCTACCATGACAGCTATGTCATTGTCTGGCCATGACGAATTCCCCCAATCCTCTTCAAAGCATTTTCAATCTCCCTCGTGTGAATTCCGGACTGTATGAGCTGAACTATGGGTGGCCATTACCGAGTCATTCTGTGGACATTGGCCAACCCAGAATGGTCATGCATCGCTCTCCTGATGTGTCAATCACAAATTACATGATAGATCTGAGACCAAAACTCCAGAAGTTCCTTATGTATCTGTCATCTGAACAGTCAAGGATGGATGTCAAAGAGATGTCCAGGTGGAAGACTTCCACTGGAAGTCTGGAAGAACGTTTTTGCCTTCAAGAATGTCATGTATATTGACCATTAACAATATAAAGGGTGCTTCCTTTGTCATGGCCTGTCAATCTCGTGCAAGAAAGTTTAGGATGCGATGCATACCATATGCCATGACATGCCGAGGTCTGCCCCTTTCAGCACTGGCAAAATCCTGGATGGCCCAGTGGTCGTCAGAATTCTTGATGAGTTGCCACACTTTATTAGAGCCCAGATCAGGAACGAGGAGCTCCTTCTCGGTAGTGTTCAGTGGATTGAACACAGTTTGGTGTAGATGTGGGGCTTCCTGTCGAAACAGATCCCAACCTGGTCTTCCGGCATTGAACGGCAACACAAACATCCATGGCCGAGTAGGATGTATGGTGGAGTCGTGGTCCACAACTCATGGAGATCTGAATGGTAGCCAGGATGCCACCAGAGTACTGATCGTCCACCTCCGAGAGGCAAGAGGAAGCATTGGAAGTCTGCAATCACAGACATAGCGCACAACTTATGTTTCCAACAGTCAGCTTGTCCTCTGTGACAAGGAATGTCACAGTGCAGGGTTGATGTCACTGCTTGAGCATATTGCTTCATTGTTCTTTCGGCCATTGCTGTCCTTGTTGTACTTGACCTATATGACAATCTGATCATCCACGGCTGTTGTTTTGCTTTGGTGACCATGCCTAGTGGGAGGTCGGTTCTTCTCACTAGTTGACCCTTGTATTCTCATTAGCACCATTCTTTTGATCGTTGCATCCAGTGCTCACTAAATAACTTATTGCGTAGTCTGAAAGACATTGAATTAGTGGATGTGTTTGATTTCTAATGCATGCCTGCCATACATCTTTCATGAAATCAATTCACATACCCTTGGGCTAGATTTCCTCAGGTTCTGGGAGCCTGCACTCACTACCAGTGGCCCTTACTTGGCTTGCTACATGAATCCATCACATTTTCAGCTGTCCATAGTCTTGTTTTGGACATCTCTGGCATCTTTCGGAATGCAACTTTCCTCCGAGGCTGGATCTTGCTGGATTGCCTGAAGCTGTTAATACATGTCTATTTGCTGTACCAGGTAGAGACAAGATAACCTAAATGGTTACATGGCATACTATGCTGTATAAAATATGGTAAGCCTCCATTCCATCTCGTCCACAGCGTACTCCATTTCTTTGTCCTAGATTGAAGGCCATTTCTTGATCGCCATCAGAGTTGACCTTGCATCCTGCATCACTCCACTCTACATCCAAGAACTTTCCCATCCACGACTCCAAGGATGAATGGTGGTCCTTAATGTTGTCATGATCACTCTTGGCCAGGTTATTGTATATGGTATTGATGCTGGTTTTGCAAATATGAGTGATGGATGGTGGTGGATGGTCAGATCGAGAGCTGTTTCTACAGGATTACAACCCATAGTACTGGCATTCCTACCTGAGTCAAATGAATAACTGAGGCCTTCCCTTGGATCAATTTCACATTGCTGGCCTGTTTGTTGTGACAGCACATATTCTGGTATAAATAGGCAATATGGATGCCGCTTATAAGCAGGTTGTAGTTACATCCTTGCAGCACCAGCAGTCATTCTGGGGAATGGAACATTGCTCTGAAATTACCTCCATTTCCTGCATTCCCTATCCAAGAGCCAACCCAGTCATTCTGGACCTTCCCTCCATCTTCCATCACTATTTATGTCTCGAGTGACACTTTCCCTACTCACGCAGACATTGGTGAGTACCTTTTCTTCCAACTGTCACTGTAGTCATCCTCACTTGCACCATCCAACAATTATCATTGGGTCTGGAATATCCAGGGCATCGTTTTCCAGGACTCTGCTCAACATGGATCAAGAACGTGATGACCCCAGTGACCTGTTGAGAGTTGTTATTTTGGAAGTTCAGGAGACATGTTCTGAAGCGACCGGGAGGTGGGTTATGACCCGACGGCCCATGATGTGATCATGCTAAAAGTATACTAGGTTAGTAGAATAATCTGATGTTTGAGGGGGCAGAAATGAGAAGCCATATGGGTATCATCAATGACAATGTATTCAGGGTCCACATCCCTGTTCATCTTGAATAGCATGTCCAGATTAAACTGGCCACACATGTAGACATGGGGGCCTAAAAATAAGTTGGTTAGTACATTGATTTGGTAAATATGTTATTATGACTTACCTAGCAACTGGGCCCATTTGGTCTTTCCTAAGCAGGTACCTCCTGTGGAGAATGAGGGCTTTAGGGCAGCAGGTTTTCGGTTTTTCCTGGATTACTCAATTCAGGACCCCTTGAGGAATATCTGGGAATTCCATAAACTCTGGCTGGTATGCTGGTCATTTTGGTTTCCACTTCTGGTCTGCAAAGGACTTCAGATTACTATACTAAGCAACAAAACTGTTGCAATATTAGCTATAGTTATAAAGATTGATTAATATCTTATGGTACATTGATGCTTGGCCCTCAACTCTAGGTATTATTAGAAAGCCATGATAAAGGGCTTTCCAAGTATATATATATTGCTTATGTAATTCTTTCTCAGTATCGAAATATTCAACAATTGATAACAGGTACTCATTGCAACAGTTTTGTTGCTGAATATAAGCTATTAGAGACTAGTAGGAGGTGTATCCTCCATTTGCCTTGATCACCTCTTCAACCCTTCTAGGCATACTTTCAATCAACATCTGACACTCCTCCACTCCAATCTTCTCCCACTCCACCTGCACACACTCCCAAAGTTCTATAATCCTCTTTAATAACTCTAAATACTCTACTAGTCTTTTTTTAAGCAGAAACCACAGATGTTCTATGGGGTTAAGGTCTGGAGATTGGGCAGGCCATACCATTACTTCATATCCATGCTCAACAAACCACTCCTTGGCCCTTCTACTAGTGTGTTTGGGATCATTATTCTACTGGAAGATAATGTCCTCTGGAGTTTTTCCATAAAACTCCAATGTCTGATGAAGCTCATCCTCCAAAATCTGTATGTAGAGATCAGTATTCATCTTACCATCAATCTTGCAAGCCACCCTCCCAAGTCATACAGCCCCACATTATCAAGGATTCTTCTCCATACTTTACTGTTCCTCTCACCAATCTGTTACTTGGGTTCTCTCCTGCTTTTTTTCCATGCCCACTTCTTGCCATCTGACCATATAACTCTCTTCCAGTCCTTCACAGTCCAGTTCCTATGGCTAAGAGCAAAGTCCATTCTTGCTCTTTTATGACACTTAGTAAGAAGGGGATATTTTTTCTTTACCACAGCCTTCATACCAGCTTTCTTCAAGTGACAGCAGATGGTTTGTGGAGATATGGACTGGTTCTTAATATCCTGAAGAGTAGTGATCACCTGGACAGCATTTTCAGCCTTGCCAGTTCCAATAAGACGAATGGCATGGTATATATCAGTAGGAGTTATGGATGGAAGAATGACCACCAGTGGACTTGACAAGGTTAGGACAAAGTTTAGACCTAACTCTACTGACAGTAGAATGGTTTAGGCCAGTAGCAACAGAGATCTGATGAGTGGATTGACCCAAATCCAAGAGAGTAATGATTTGATTGGTTTGGTTAATAGATAGTGATTTCATGATGATGGAAGTGGAAAAAGAGCAGTGTTAGGGTTTGTTTATACCTTGTTGAACTTATTGTACATCACATGTCCCATTGATTATGTAATAATATGACAGAACATATTAATTTGATACTTTATTAAGTCAGCAACAAAACTGTTGCAATGAGTACCTGTTATCAATTGTTGAATATTTCATTACTGAGAAAGAATTATATAAGAAATATATATAGTTTTGGAAAGCCCTTTATCATGGTTTTCTAATAATACCTAGGTTTGAGGGCCCAGCATCAATATATCATGAGATATTAACCAATCTTTACAACTATAGCTAATATTGCAATGGTTTTGTTGCTCAGTGTATAATATGTATAGTAATGCTTCAGATCCATTTGCTCCGCCCAGTGGAGAAACTCTGTGTGGGAGCTCACTTCACCGACATGGACCCACTTATCCCTCATCTTACCCTTTTTGGCAAGCTCCATGTCGGCATGGAGTCGCTTAGGGCCTTTTCACAGGCCTGCCATGGGAGCACCCTCCTTCTTGTGGATATAGTCCCACCAGACTTGAATATCCCACTTGTTTGGGAGGCTGTGTGGTGTGTTAGTATGTTATTTGTACTAATTAAGGTTAATTACTTACTTTACCATGTTGGGATGAATACCCTCTATGTCAAACAGATCTGCTCAATGAGATCACAAGTGATCATCAAACATAATGATTACATGCCAGTGGTGACCTCTATCTTCATGGGTTTCGCACACTGCCTTTCAAGACTTCAGCTTTGGCTGCAAGCCCTGGAAGAATGTGGTAATAGCCTTGAAAGGCACGTTACCGATCTATAAATAGAACAATGTAAGTATTAAATTTAATTTGAATTGATTAGTATGTACCTGGGAATAAGTTAGAAAGTAGTTCTTCCCTGACCATCTAAACTTCCCACCCTGAAAGTTCCCTGTTGTTGTAGTAACAACTGCAGGGGGGATTATCTGGGGAGCCCGACAGAGTGTCAAGAGTCCAGGTGTTGCATTAGACTGTGCACAAGGCATAGCCCTCTGCTTACCTTTTGCCTTGTGTTGGGCCTCCTTGACAGTGGTAGGAGTTGGTGTGGGAGTAAGCTCCCATATCCCTGGTGTAGAGGGAGGAGTGGCAGTGGCAGTGGATGCAATGTCCATCATGTCAACATTGATTACTTCTCTAGCATTAATGCCGTTGTTTGCCCATTGAACACTGTTTTTGAAGAAGTAAAGTTGGGGGTTGCCCAACTGGTTCCCCATGTGTGGGGTGATAGAGATAGATGCGGGGGAGGGGGCCTGCATAGGAACAAAAGGGTCCTGGCTGAATAATTGCCACTGTGAGAACATGGTAGTAGAAGATAGAGATGTATTGTGGTATTATGCGAACTTTTATATTATCCAAAGTCCACCATGACTAAGCAGTTTACAGGGTCACATGAATTCAAATATGACTCAACTTGACTAAAAGGTCACATGATCAATCTAGACCAATGACATCATGATCACGTGTTAGTTCTAGATCCATGACATCATATTCACACAGTCATATGACTGGGTCCAGACCCAGGATTACATAATAAACCCTAATCAGAATGGGTACACTATAATTTCTATATATGTAAATTATATAAGCTGGACAACATTGTAAGTCCAGCTGTGTACCCATATCCACTTCCATATAAGGAAGTGGTATTGCCTTATTTAGATGGGTAACTATGCCACTTATCCATATATGATATGGTTGCTGGGCACACTGCAGTACTTACAATATTATAGTGGATGAGGTCATGTGACTGGGTATATCCAGGATATAAAAGGAAATTCATCACATGACTGACTTAAATAATGCCCACTATAACATGTAAGTACTGTAACCCTAACCCTAGGGCTATGTCCACACTAACTCCATCTTCGCAGACACATTACGTAATAGCATGGTATACCTGTATGCTATTATTATATGCTTCTTTTTCCCATATCCATGTGAAAGCTGACTGATGAAATGCTTGGCATTGACTCATCATGACTCATACTTTTAATTTCCATTTATTGGTGTGGGATAGTTGCATAATATAGTCTTGTTTGACATTATTGCTAGAGAACAATAGGTGGAGTCTGAATTCTACCCCTCACAGCCAGTGCACTAGAACCTTACCTAAGGGCACTCTGTAAGTATAAATTTCATTACTAAATTCAAGTTCTGATAGAATCTCACATTCCACCCTTTACACATTTACACTACGATGTCTTCCCTCACTATCTCCTCTGTTGTCAATCTCATCACCTTCCTACCATCGCTTTATGTGGCATTAACTAAGCATGCCAACATGCGCTGTCTTAGGACCAACCCTAAGGCAGTGTTCAGAGACGGTCTCTAGGTACTGCTGTGCCTCTGTGGCTTGCCTGTCGTCCAGGTTGTCCTGGATAAGTTGCTTGCCAACAAACTGTTCGATGGGTGGAACAACCACCATCAAGAGTGCAATGATCAGTTCCTGGGGGCATTAAGTGATCCCCATTGGCAGCATTGGGTGATGGATCAGTGAGTATTCCTTATGACATATTAGGTCCAGTTTGGGATGCAGTTTGATGGCTAGCCTGCTATGTCGCTTGCTCAGCTACATCGCCTACCAACCTTAACTGCAACTGTCCCTCATTGGAGCTGTGTCTATGGTTGAACTCTGTCTGAAACTAAATAGAAGCTACTCATGATCCACCCTGGAGCTGTTTGCAGAGATCCAGACACTTACCTCATAACAATGTGAGTGGAGTCCGAAATATTCAACTTCCACCAGTGCCCATTCATGCTCTCAAAACCATCCACTACCGTCCTTGACCTATGCTATCTCCTATTTGGTTTCTCTTCCTTTGTTATCCTTTGTGGGATCAAAGCAGTTGAGCTTATGCATCCACAAGAGTCATCACAAGGTCAGAACTATAGCAACACAGAAATCCACAACCTGCTTAGCTCCCTTATCAGATACAAATCAAAAATGAGGCAAGCAAGTAGCTTCACAATAGTGGTATTCAATTATGTGGCAAAAGTCCTTGGTACAGAGAGAACTGGTGCATCTCTTCAGAGCAAGTTTACATGGGTATGTGGCAACGTGTGTTCAAGCTGTTACCCTGACAACTTATCGCACACATCTGGTAGCTCAAGTGCACTTACAGGGCGATAGATGTCTACAACGGTCACTCCGCCCACAGGGTGTGGTCTGCAACTCACAGCATAGACATCAATGAGAGATTGCAGATGGCGGTTACCACCTGGAAACAATACATATTAAGTCACATTGATGTGTGCAGCCTGATCTGCTCTGCTAATTTGTCCATACTGATCTCATCCCAGGGCCACCTTATAGTGGAATTCTGTAACACAGGCTGGCCATTTTATCCGCAGATGGCTAAGCTGTGTGCTGGAACATCTGGCACTGATGGTGGTGGTGCATATACTACTGGCTGGTGGTTCAGTGAGCAGTAGGACAGATCAATCACTTCAAACACAGAGTATGATGAGGCCGATGAAGATGCTTCTGTACTCTTCACTGATGAAGACACCAGTGGGGGTACCTTCAAGAATGTTGTCCCAGTCCAGCCTGCTTCTGAAAATGCACAGGGTTATAATTTGGACATCAACCACCTGATTGAACTCGGGAGGAATGTGACTTTGCCAGACCCTTCCATTCAGATGGTGGTGGTACATAGCATCATGTCAACCATCAGCCAAATCAATCACAATGCCTTGCCATCAACTTCATCCACACATTGTCATTCTTACTTCAGAGACCATAACTTCTCAAACACATCACACTGGCATCCATCTTCCCAAACAACCCCACTTACGACGGTATCCAAGATCGCAAAGAGCAAAAGCCAAGCAAGGACACCTGCCATCTCCAATAAGTCTCCCTCAGTTGCCGCCTCTGCTCATGGCAGTAAACAGGCCAAGGTTACTGTGGAGTTGAATGCAGTCAGTTCTAATGTATTGACAGGTGCCCTTGATCAGGCAACAGATTGTATGAGGGGTTTTCAGGATTTGCTCTCTTCACCTGATATGCCCAACCCACCTCCTGTTCTGGCCTTCCCTTTGACCCAGCCTATGTCATTTTTGTCCCAAGCATCAATAAACCTCAGTAACAACACTGGGCTGGATCATGTCATTCATGCTGAACTCACACTTGAATTTATGGTCAACAACCCCCTTTGCAAGATTTACACATTGCTGAGTGACCCTGCTGTTTGTCATGGTGTGACAATGAGTTGATATCAGAAGAAGCAAGCTTTGTTATCGACTTCCATTCCGCATTCTACTCCATCATCCCCTCAATTTCCTCCAGCCACTTCTTACATGCTTCCATCCTCTTATGCTTCTCCATCGTTGTATTTATCTATGCCCTTCTCACCCTTGTTTTTCCCAGACTGCAGTGCCAACATCTCAAATACTTTCGGCAGTGAGGGGAGCTTAGCAGGGCCAGGTACTGCCACAACATCGAACCCTGTTTTGCTCTCGAGTGATAACGTCACTGGGAACTTTGGTGTCACCAGTGAAGTGATGCTGGAAATGGACGTATTTACATACTATGATGACCTGCACTCTGCATTGTTCCAATGAGTCCTTCAAATTGTAGAAAAAACATGTATTTGTTACAGTAATTATATGTCACTCTTCACTGTCATCATCATTGCCATTATTCACCTGAGCATCTCTGATACCGACATAACTTTCCCACATCACATTGGCGATCCTGTCGCACAAATTCAGGTCCCCACTGTCATCATCGCTGCCTCCAATATCGTCACCACCATCAGGATCTTCCTCTGGGCCACATGTAGGGTCACCATTGAGGATCCCCTGATCATTGGAGTTGTGCAAAACAATGAAATTGTGGATTGTGCACAATGCGACCGGAATGCACACTTGAATGTCAAGGGAATACGATGGTGGTAAGAGAAGGATCTGGAAATGTTTCTTCAACACACCAAATGCACGTTCAATGGCATTTCATGCTGAAGCGTGTCGTAGATTGAAGAGTTCTCACTCATTGGCTGGCCTGTGTGAAACTCGTTGGTATGGCTGGGAAAGCTACTGGCATACTCACTGCATGTTTGCCTGGCCCCATTCAGCCAGGTGATAGTGAACCCCTTGGTAAGGAACGAGTAACAATGGCTTGAATGGGAATCCAAGGTCACCCAGGAGATACTTCTCCTCAGGAATTTCCAAATTATGCATGCACATGTCACCAAGAACATGGGAATCTGACACGGACCCCTCCCATCCTGTGAGCACGTACGTGAAGCATAGATCAAAGTTGCATGCAAAAAGACAATTTTGAGATAGAAATCCTTTGCGGTTTCAATAGGCAGAAGCTGCATGAGCAGGCAGGGCAATTGAGATATGGCTCCCATCAATTGCGCCAATCATGTCTTTGAGAAAGGGCCAGAACTTGGGGTTTGATTGTATCTTGGGCAACAGTTCATCAATGCCAGGTGGTTTGACAAACATCATGTACAGTGAGGTGCAAAAGTGTTCCAATAACTAATGTCAACATAGTGCATGCAGTGCACCACAACATCCTGTGGGAATTATGCTTAGCTATAGTGAGACAAATACATGTACACACTCTTGGCTACCTACCAGTTCTTGATTCATGTGATTCCACCTACAAATAGCTGAGATATAGCCATTTCAAATCAGTAACTACATTGGAACAGTTTTGCACCTTTAGTTATGAATGGAGTATTTGATATATATTAGTACTTGGTATAGCCCCCTTTGGCTTTCAGCACTGCTTCAACCCTCCTAGGCATCCTCTCAATCAATCCCTGACACACCACAGCTGGTATCTTCTCCCACTCCTCTTGAATTCTTCTCCACAACTCCTCTATTCCTTTAGGGGGTGCTCATGCTCTGCAAGCCTCCTTTTTAAATGACCCCAAAGGTGTTCTATGGGGTTTAGGTCAGGAGACTGTGCAGGCCACTCCATTACCCTAAATTCCTGCTCATCTAGCCACTCCTTGACCTTCTTGCACATGTGCTTGGGATCATTATCCTGCTGAAAGATGACATTAGAAGGATTAAGACCATAAAACTCCATGGGATTCATGAGTTCATTCTTCAAAATTTGAAGGTAAAGGTCACCATCCATCCTGCCATCAATCTTGGCAGCATATCCAATCCCATCCCAGCCCATACAGCCTCATAACATCAAGGAACCTCCTCCAAACTTGATGATTCCTTGGACTAACCTATCATTAAGCCCCTCCCCTGGCTTTTTCCATGCCCATTTGCACACATCTGACCCAAGGTGATTAATTTTTGTCTCATCAGACCAAATTACCTGCTTCCAGTCCTCTACAGTCCAATCCCTATGGGCATAGGCAAAATCTAACCAAGCCTTGCAATGTTTAACAGAAAGTAAAGGGCATTTGCACTTGACTACAGCTTTCATACCAGCCTTTTTCAAGTGACAGCGTACAGTAGAAGGGTGGAGAGACTGGTTGGTGAGATTGGAGAAGCTCTTGGTCACCTGAACTGCATTTTCTGCCTTATTACTAGAGATAAGACGAATAGCATGCCAGATATTGGTAGAGGAAAGCTTGGTTGGATAACCTTCAATAGACTTTTGGAGGTTAGAACACTCCATGGAATGTAGTCTAGAGATGATAGCAATGCCAACACCTGTGCTGGAGGCAATGAAGCAAATGGAATGACCATTATCAAGATGAGAGAGGATAAGGTTCTTTTGAGTAGTAGAGAGAGATCACATGATGGTGGTGGTTGAAAGTCAAGAAGTGTGAGAATATTTTCAGACTCAGACATTGTGATAATATGTATTCTGTTGTTTGTAGTACAAGATACAAGCAAATATCCCATTATTTCATTGTTAATACAAAAAGGTGCAAAACTGATCCAATGTAGTTACTGATTTGAAATGGCTATATCTCAGCTATTTGTAGGTGAAATCACATGAATCAAGGACTGGTAGGTAGCCAAGAGTGTGTACATGTATTTGTCTCACTATAGCTAAGCATAATTTCCACGAGGTGTTGTGATACACTGCATGCACTATATTAACATTAGTTATTGGAACGCTTTTGCACCTCACTGTAGATTGGTGCCAAAGAAAATATGAGTACCATCTTGTGGAAATAGCTAGGGATGAAAATCAGCCCTGCAGATCCATGTAGTCAATTATCATGGATCATAAAATAGTGTCATTTAATCACTGGAATCACTCTCCTACATGTCTCACAGGCAAACTAGTAATGCAGGTATACAAGAAGATCACCAGTTGCTCTTCCAAAGAAACGGATCAGGAGTTTGTGTGACTGTTGTCCCTGAGAATGGTGATCAGTTTGTTGAACAACTCAGCATGCATTCCAAGCTCACATTGGATGCAGTCTGAATGGCTGGTCAGCAGCTCAAGAACCCAGCCTTCGCCTAAGAGAATAGATATATGGTAAGGTTCTGGGTCCTTGCAGGATTCATGAGCTGAAGCAATGATGCCAATTACAGAGCAAATGATTATATTGAGGAGGAGGGTAATATGCTGGATGAGCCGTTGTTGTTGTTCTGGTCATAGGACAAGCATAGTGATGTAGTCCAGGGATGGATCGTGGGTAGCCTCTAGTCAGTTTTAGACAGAGTTCAACCATAGACACAGCCCTGGTGAGGGACAGTTGCAGCCGAGATTGGTAGGTGACATAGCCGAGCAAGTGGCATAGCAGGCTAGCCATCAAACTGCATCCTGAACTGGACCTTACTAAAATTGATGATGTAGTCTTGAAAAAGTATCTTTGGACTTGAAGCTCACATGGGATGTGATCCCACCGAAGGGTCAGGAAGCGGCCCTGGAGATTCAAAAGGTGTGGAAGAAGAAGATCAATCCCAATCTTAACCTGCAGACCTGGCACCTCCGGCAGTGCATCCCTGCCCACTGGTTCTGCAGAAAGCAGGATCTTCTCCCATTCTTCCCAGTTGGGAACTCCTCTCCCCTAAAGACTCCTCCTTCCTGCTCCCCATCCCCACCCCTTTCACCCGCCCCCAGACACCAGTCTCCCACCCCCCCATGCCACCCTGCAGTAGTGTGGACATCCTTGCCTCGAGTGCAATCAGGGCCTTACAAATTGAGAAGTCCTCCTCCCAATCTTCTGCAGAGGACATCTCCGATAAGTCTGACAATGGGTGAGCTGGATGGGGGAGACCATCTGACCATCTTTGACCTCCTCCTCGATGCCCCATCTCTTTCTCCTCTCCTCTTGCCATGTGCTGCCAATATCACAATTGTGGAGAAGGTCCATATGAGTGCTGCCATCATAGCAACCAGGGTTCCATTCCCTGGTGAGGAGATGACCAGCCCCTATGTCTTTAGTGCTTCCCCACCACTGCTGTTCCCAGAGAAATGATGGAAGAGGGCTATGTGGCCCTTGACGATATCCGATCAGGGCTGCTAGCAACAGAGACAAATCTAGATTGGAATACGATGGAGTTACTATGGGAGTATGCTATATAGAGTTCTCAGACATTTCCTAAGATGTGGGACATAATGTGGGCAATCGAGTTGTCAATATTACTCAATTCTCCACATGGGTGGGCAGGTTTTCTCAAGACATGTAGGGGCTCCAGTATAATGCACTTAGACCTAGAGTGGGAGAATGAAGATATTCTCTGGTTTGTGGCATGGTACCATGGGCTTGTAAAGGACAATCTGGCCTATGCTGTAGAATATTCTAGACCCTGGGAACAGGGGTGGCAGTTCACGTATTGTAATGATTTGTACAATTCTGTGTTAGCAGATATGTAAAATAGTATAAATAGATGCACATCTGCATTTGTATTTATAAATGTCTTTTGTTTCTCACCACCATCCTAACATTAAGTTCTTATGGCATTTGGACGTTGTGCAAAATGGAGTTACAGTTGTTACTTCTGTCATAAATCAAATTTTGTTTGACACAAAAGGGTCTCTGTTGGCTGACAGCAAACCTGTTCTGCATGATTTGGCAGGAAGAAATGGGTGTCTAGGGTGTGTAATATGTCTAGGTGGTACAAGAAGTCAATTTTCTGTCGTTGTCATGCCCTGGTTAAAAGAAGACTTCGTACCTGGGCCAGTGGTGATATTATAAAACTCTGCTTGGCATTAGGTACAGTCGTGCCTGGAACTAAAATCAAATTTGCTGGGATGTTCAAGTTAATTTTCGATACTTGTCACCAATCTCAATATACTCCATGAGAGAATTTTGTACAGTTCTGGTTTTCAACCCTTAACACAATTCCCATGTCACTTAATCCTTACACGCTTTATAACTGATACTCAGATAGAGTGAAGATGATGGGTTCTGGGTTAGAGGGTTATATATATCTTACAGCACAATGTGAATGGCAGGTTAGGTACTTCTTCTTCCATTGTAAAGTTCCCCCCAACAAAGCCATGGTATATAGCCAATGGTTGTTCAGGGATAATCAGACCGAAGATGATAATAGATACATTGGAGCCGGTAGACATGAAGAAGATCATATGTACTGGCAGAATGTAGCAGTGGGGGTGGAGAATAAGGTTTACCCTATAGAGGAGATCGAAGAGCCTCTTTCAGTGTCACAGATCCCCAGTACATATATGACATATCTTCCTTGGAAGACATGAATGCATTCAACTGCTCATTTCAATCAGTCACGAGGTGATGAGATAATGATGGGAAAACTCCATTTGGAGTCTGGGTTGAGTTACGGACACCTTCGTGTATTGTCTGATCACACACATATGTACGTCAATAAATCAAAACAGATCAAGAAGATTCAGATTAACATATATAATCCAATGCAACACTATTATACTTTTCAAAGCAAGTATAAATCAGGGGGGTGGATACTTCCAAAGGGTGACATAGAATGGAAGCTGTTTCCAAACAAGCTGCTGTATGTCATAATTCTGGCTAGATCACACTATAAGAAAGATAAAAAGTTGGGTGATGTTAAAAGGTGTGGGTGCAAGTTAGACTTGTCCCAGGGGTTCCTTGGTAAGGTTGTATGGAGAGAAGGGGTAGCTGCAATGATACCTGAGTACATATAAACAAGTCCGGTGAAATCTGAACTTGGATGTATAACTGGAAAGATGATTCCAGTACCAGATGATAGGGTGAATAGTACAAAGTAAGACAAATGTGAGTGAGAACTGTGAGTTAAACATCACGAAAGCTCATGGTAGAGCCTGACAACAGATGGGAAGGGAAATCTGATAGATGTCATTAACATCTGATACAAGTGTTTTATAGTCTGGGCATTCCCTAGGACTTTAAGGTAAAAATAAAACCAAATGGTAACAGTTTCAAGGAAACAAGATAAAACAAGTTACAATCAATCAAGAATGACAGCACAAGTCTAGCACTGATGGTATCAAGCAAATGGAAGCAACTAAGATGATTCCAATACTGAGCTAGAAAAGGAGTAGTTAAATATTTGAAAGAAGTCTTGGACCATGTGGTGGAGGATATTAGTAGTAAGCATAAATGACAGATGGTAAGTTGAAATGAGGAGAGAAGGAAGATCAATGGAGGAAGTAGCAATTAATGAAAATATCACTGGGTAGTATCCCGGAAGATTAGTCCAGTTTCAGATAGAACTGGATATGTACCAGAATCATTTGATCACAAGCAGATAGACATGGAACACTAAGGGATGTTTTGAAGGACTCTCTTGAACACTATGGGAACCTAGAAAGACAGGGGACAAGCCCCTATGAACGTAAGAAGCACTGAGCTCCTACAATGCCAGCCTTAGTCTATCTTTCCCCCCACAGAACAGGATCCTGACCATCAGGCTGGTATTGGAGATATATTTCCAGCCAATTAGGTATGGCTAAAGGATGAAACGGAGAAATTGGAGCATGAACTCAAGCAGTGGAATCTGAACAAGACAAAATGTAAGATGCCGATTGAGTTTGGTAAAGTTAATCTTCCTTCTCGTCTGCTTCCACAAGTGATGGGAGATGGTGAAGAAGATTTATTAGGGCCATTTGACATAATGTTTAAAACTCTGGTCACCAATAGATCAGATCTCACCACATATGATAATGGCAAGGATACCAATGGAAATAGGATGGACAGTGATATGTCTTTTATTTCCCAAACTTATACAAACAAGAAACCTAAATGGGCAAGATCTGTTGTACCACTATCTGATGACAAATCATCTACTGATATGGAAGGTCTTCCTCCCAGACAGCAGCAGACTCAGAGTAACAAGGATAAACAAAGAGCTATGCTGGAATCAGTGGAAGCAAAGGACGGTGAAGAGGTTCCCATGGGACCAGGAGATACCAATAGGTTTTTGAAGGTACATCCAGTGCCATTACAACCTTCTTATGCCCTATTAGGGTATGATTTGAACATGCATGTGCATTGGAAGAATCTACCTGATAGACAGAGTGGTATTGCTGTGTTTTGACTCAAATGCTGTTGTAAATGTAGTGTAGAGAACAGATGTAGCAAATGATGACTAAGCAATAATCACCCCATAAGCGCCAGCACCTCTGACATACACCTAAGCTGAACCCACAGTCATGTGAGCATCTATCTAATTAGATAAGATTAACCCAATTACTGTTGCAACAACCATGCCATCAGTAAGATAAAACTAACCTGTCTCATAACAGTCTAAACCCAGCTCACGTTCCCTATTAGTGGGTGAACAATTCAACGCTTACTGAATTCTACTTCAGTATCATAGGAAGAGCTGACATAAAAGGATCAAAAAGCTATGATTGCTTTGAAACGCTTGGCTGGCACAAGCTAGTTATCTCTGTGGTAACTTTTCTGGCACCTCTAGCCTCAAATTCTGAGGGACTAAAGGATCAATAGGCCACACTTTCATGGTTTGTATTCACACTGAAAATCGAAATCAAGGGGACTTTTACCCTTTTGTTCTACACAAGATTTCTGTTCTCATTGAGTTCCCCTTAGAACACCTGTGTTATCTTTTAACAGATGTGCCACCCCAGCCAAACTCCCCACCTGACAATGTCTTTGACCTGGATTGGCCCTCAAAGGACCTTACAATGCCAAAAGGTGAGGCTATTAACCTCAGCTTTACATGTGCCCAGAACATAACTCTTTGTGACTCTAATATAGGAAAGCAGTATACCTTGCCTACCTGAGCTTGGTCAGAGGGGTGCCCTCACTGTCACAACCAGAAACAGTGTAATAACTACCAATCAGTTCTCAAAATGGGTTTTTAGAAATCAATAATCCACTTTATGGTTGGAGAAATTCCAGTATAACATCTATTTAATCCAGTCTTAATCTGGTTTCAGCTCTTTCTTCTTCTCTATATGTTTCCACTTCTCCTTTCTCAAACTACACTTATCTCTCTTCTACTCAATCTGTCCTTCAACTGAAAGCTCTTTCTGCTCTTTCTTCTGTTTATTCTTATGACAAAACCTCACATGTCCTGGCTTATAAACCAGTGGCTAAGAAGGTTTGATTAGTGGTTGCACCCACTGATGTAGAGTTTTGTATTACATGAACTCTATCAGAAAATCCACTTGCTGGACTTAAACCACTTCCAGTTATCCCTCCAGACTTTGTTTCCAGTGTCCAATTTACCCAAGAATGTGCTGACAATCTAGATCTCAATCCTGCTAAATGGCTCTGGTCTTGGAGGATATGCAGTGTATGGGATAATGGATCTGTTTGCCAGATATGACCAACATCCACTCCATCCAGAATCCTGGAACTTGACCATATTCAATAGTTCTATGGGTCCACACTATCTCACTACTGTTTCTATGGGTTACACTAACGCTGTTCAGATCTATTAGGCAGACATGTTGTTCATTCTTCAGAACGAAATTCCTTGCTATACTCATCTGTTTATTGATGACCTCCCAGTGAAATCTGTTACCACCCGGTATCAGAGACTGGATGGCTTATATAAGACCATTCCCAGTAATCTGGAAATTCACTACTTCATCTGAGAGCACCTTGAGAATGTACACCACATTATCCAGCATCTTGAAAATGTTGGTGCTACAGTCTCAGTCAAGAAATTTGTCCTTGCTACACCAAATGGTACTGTGGTCAGACACAAGTACATGGCAGAGGGCCGAATTCCCCATGAAAACAAAGTACAAAAAATCCATGACTGGCCACAGTGTGAAACTCTCACTTATGTGTGTGAATTCCTAGATGTGTGTGATGTACTCTACATTTTCATTAAGAATTTCACTTCTATTGCTCATCTGCTCATATATCTTATCTGGAAGAGTGTCCCTTTCGAATGGGGTGAGTCTCAAAAAGAATCTATGCAGCATCTAAAGGATGCTATATGTACTTCTCCTGCACTCTGGTGCTTGGATTATGAATCTGGTTGGGAAGTGATCCTAGCAGTTGACACATTTATGATTACAGTCAGATATATCCTTTCTCAAAAAGGTAATGATAGGAGAAGTTGAGAGCTGGTATTCACAAGTGAAATTGGAACTTTATGGACTGTTCCATGCACTTTGAGCAGCCCAGATATTCATCTTTGGTGTTGCTAACTTCACAGTGGAAATGGATGCAAATTTTGTAAAGGGTATGATAAACAACTCAGATCTATAACCAAATGCGACCATTAATTGATGGATTGCTGGCATCCTGCTCTTTTATTTTTGTCTTGTTCATGTTTCTGCTACCTGGCATACTGGGGTGGATGGCCTTTCCTAGCATTCAGTCTTGGGTGATGACCCTCTGGAAGATGACTTTGAGGGTTGGCTAGATAATATCTATTTCTTTTGATTTCACTTCTTAATGAACATAGTCCTGCCTTTCCAGGCATTGCTCACTTCTCTAGATATTCTGCTGGGTCTACTTGCTGCATGCATGGGTTATCTATCCTGCTTAACATAGCACTGGTACCAGACTCTTTAACCCTGGTTATTCCGAGATCTTTGAAAGCTCTGACTAAAGAGTCCCAGATTGCTCATATCCGGTTATTTCTCAAGACTCATATTCAACCTCCTGATGTTGCCAACTCTGACTACCAATCTTTCATCAATTCTATCACTTGTTTCTTCTTACTGGGCAATGCTCTATGCTGTTGAGAACCTCATGGCCATCATCAGTTGGTTGTTCTGATAGAATGCCGTTACGGACTCATTCAGGAGATTCATAATAACCTCGGGCACAAAGGTGTCTTTTCTGTTCAGACTCAGTTGCTTCTCCACTTCTGGTGGCCCATGTTGATTGATGATATCAAATGGTATATCAAGACTTGTCACGAGTGTCAAATCCAGCAAACTCAAAAAATTCACCTACTGTTCTGGTTGTGGGTGGACTCTTTTAAAAAGTCCATATTGATACTATGGTTATGCCCAAATCCAGTAGCTACCAGTATATTGTTCAGGCTCACTGCGCTCTAACAGCTTATCTGGAATGGAGAATTCTGCACTCAGAGAATGCAGCCACTATTGCATCTTTCATTTTTGAAGACATCCTTTGTCATTGGAGTGTCATCTCTGAATTGGTCACTAACAATGGCTCATCTTTCATTCAAGCACTAAATACTCTATTCAACCGGTATGTTATCCAGCATATCCAGATATTCCTCTATAACTCTTAGGTGAATGGCATGGTTGAATGGCATCATTTTGATGTCTGGGAGGTCATTGTTAAAAGTTCCCTGGGAGGGAAGATTCACTGGCCATTGATAGCTCACTTCATTTTTTGGGCAGAGTGTGTTACTATTCTGAAGTTGACTGGACTCTTTTCATACTTCATGGTACATGGAGTCAAGCCCCTCTTTCCTTTTGATCTGGCAGAGGCCACATTTCTTGTTCCAGCTCCTGATTCTGATGAAGTTTCTAGTTCTGACCTGATTGCTTGAAGAGCCTCACAGCTTCAAAAGCATCAGAAAGATATCAAGTCTATGCACAGAAAAGTCTTCACACTATGGTTTGTATTCTTGAAGCAATTTGAGGTGCACTTTAAAAACTGAATCTGAGACTATGAGTTCCATCCTGGTGATCTCATCTTGATCCAGAATATCTGGATAGAGAAAGAGTTAAACTGAAAGACAAAACCACACTACTTGGGTCCAATGGTGGTTTTCCAAAGGACTACTGGAGAATCTTATTTGCTGGTAGAGTTGGATGGCACCATCTCTAGGTTGAGGTATGTGGCATTTCAGTTGCTACCTTACCTTACAAGGACAAAGATCATGATTCTGGTATCTGGTCTCACCAGATTGAGCAATACAGAGTTGGATGACTTCAAGACAGAAGATGATGTCAAGTACAATGAGGAAGATGAGGAAGCAGTCTCTCAAGACTAGCCTTTCTCCGCATAAAACAACAATATCCAATTTCTTTTGCTACGTATCTGCTTCCATCCCGGGTTTTGTCTGGTGTCTCTCTTAAAAACAAAAACAAAACAAAACACTAAAGAAACATAACAGACACTCATATGATAGTATCTCTCATCTCTCGGCTTCTATTATCAAAAGACTAAAAAACTCTAAAATGATAAAAACAAACAGAATACAGGAATTACTTTTACTTCATTGAAGAGCTCTTACTTTATTTGCTTGTGCAGACACAGAATACATACTTTGTTTTTGGCCTAGCTTTAATCTGGTGTTGACCAGAACCAGACTCTTACAATCTGGTAGGTGAAGATGTTGAAAGATGCACAAAGAACAAAAATCAAGTGGAAACTTGTTATCTGGTGTTGTGTCCCCAGCCTTTCTTTTCTTAATCTGTTTTTTTTTGGTTATTTTCCTTCTCTTACTTAGGATCTGGGTGGACTCAGACAATGGACATGGACATGGACACGTGACATTTGATACAAATCATGATACAAGTACACTACAGAAGACAAACACGATGGCACAATGACTTCTACCTATGGCCTACCTTTATCAATCCTCTGTTCCCAGGTATGGCAGATGCTTGCCAATTCCACAAGTGTGTTCCCCATCTTTGTCCCTGTGGTCACCAACTGCATCTCAGCCTTCTTGAAATCTGCCTACCATTGAAGCATCTCTGCCTCCAGTTGAGTGATGGCCAGCAGGCCAGCTTCATATAGTGTTGTGTGTCTGTACATCTGGACCATTGTGTGTTGGATTGGCTGTTTTTTCTTGGATGGTGCCTTCTTCACAGTCATGTTACTAGAGTCTTTAATGACAATGGCTTTGTCATTGTTTTCTAAAGTGGGTGTTGTGTGATGCCTTAGTTTCGATGGGCGAACTGTCAACTAGTTAGTGCTGCTGGTAACTCACAATCTGGTTCACTTACCAGATGCCTTCCCCTTGCCCTTCACATCCATTGCCTTCTCCTCCTTCTTGTTTGCCTGGTTTCATCCCTGTGACTTCTCACACCTCTCCTTTAGGTGTGAGCACCTTAAGCAGGTGCAGTTGGGTGGCCCTCAGCAAATCTCTTTCATCTTTGTGCACTTGGTGCATGGCTTGATGTGTGTGATTGCTTTGATGAATGTGGTTGGCAACACCTTCTTGGCAGGAGGGGCCTCTTCTTCTTCATTACTGTCTTCGTCTTCATCATCGTCCTCTACAACAGGGTAAGCTCGCTGTTTAACCTAGTTAGTACTCAACTGGAATCAGTACCAGTGATCATGTACCTTGGCATGAACTGGGCGTGATGGCCCAGCCTCAGGGATCTCAGTTGTTGTTGTCACTGTTGTTGAACACTTGACGACAATGACTACTCACTGTGTCGTCCCCTTGCTCACTTCTGGTGTCCTCTTGATGGCCAGGTCTGTCTGTGCCTTCACATGTTCTTTCTTTTCTCATCGTTGACACATCTCGTCTTCCTCAGCCCATTGGTGGTGTGCTTTGATCTCCTCATACCATTTGTCAGACACCTTCTGGACTGCTTCCATGCCGGTGACAACATACCCTTCGACACGAGCCTCTGTGCCATGCTCATGTGCCTGGCGCAGGCAATTCTGTAAATCTTTCTGAAAAAGTTGGTTAATATCACTGAACATGGGTGAGAAGTTCTGTCACATACCAAAATGCTGTCCCACCTCATCAATCATATCTCTTGCTCCTCGTGGAGTGTATCCTTGTCATCTGGGATTGTGAGGGCCTTGGCATAGACCCGTTTGCCAGCCATCTTGAGCATGCACACTGCTTGGACATGCGCCAAGTTCGGATCCTCTTGGGAGTTGAGGGTGAGGATGTCATTGATGGTTGAGTTGGCGGACATGATGGTGAGAAGAGAAGAGGGGTGAGAGAGAGAAGTGAGAGAGATATGATGTGACATGTTGAGGTGAAACTCTGCTAGCATTGTCATGTTTCAAGGTCCACCCTTAATACCTGGTCATGTGACTGACTGGAGACAGTCAGATTCTAAGTCCTCTGTGGATGTAGGAGCTCAGTGCTCCTTATGTTTGTAGGGGCTTGTCCCCTAACTTTCTAGATTCCCATAGTGTTCAAGAGTGTCCTTCAAAACATCTCTTAATGTCCTGTGTCTATCCACTTGTAATCAAACAGTTCTAGTATGTATCCAGTTCTATCTGCTACTGGACTAACCTTCTGGGATACTATCCAGTGCTATATCTGGTTGTTAAGTTCGATTCCTCCAAGCTATTCCGGTGGTAGGTCCGAGGGTATTATCAACAGAGTTGGATGGAGTTGGCAAGGACTCTTGGTGCAAGACTTATGTGTCGCACCCTTGTACTTGCGGTCCTCGTGGGTCAGAGGGTCGAAAGGATTAGAGTGAGTTGAGAGACTCAAGGATGGAGTAGGACAGAGGAAACTAAGTTGATATTCAAACTGAAGAATATTCAGCTAAGATTACAGGAGTTATATACTACGGAGTTGCATCAGATTTGTAAGTAAGATGGAGCATAGCTGTAGAAATGGAGAGACTGAGTAAGACGGAATTCTGGATACTAGGAGTACTGGAGCTGTGCTCCATATCTGCAGTAGGGCAATGTGCGGAGGTATCTATGAAGTGAGACTAGTACAAATGAAGATAAGATGTAAAGTAGAGAACAAGAATGAACATAAAAGGAAGTGTGGATATGTCTGAGGGTCAGAAGATAAGATAACAAAGAGATAAGTTCAGAGGTATGATGGAGTTCAAAAGTGGAAGGGCGGAGCTATACTTAGTAAAAATATTGCGATGTAACAGTATCCCCCCCTTAGGCCTGAACCCCTAAAGGCCGCTCTAGCCAAGGACAATGCGGAGTCCAAATTCGACCTGGAGTATAAAGTCTGACCATTTTCTCGTGGTTGACTTTAAACACAACCTCGCTATGTCCAACATCTCCAACATTGCCACCTGGGATGATGCCCACCTTGCGGAATGCAGGGACAACGATGACGCACTCTGGGACATGAAGGCCGCCAAGCAGAGGCGCTGCGCCAAGGTGAAGAAGGAGGAAGAGGTGTGTTGCAAAGCAGAGGAAGAAGAAGCCACGCGCAGGAAGGCTGAAGAGGAGGCGCATCGAAAAGCTGAGGAGGAGGCACGTCGGGAGGCTGAGGCATAAGCACGACGCGATGCAGAAGCGGAGGAGTGATGGAGGACAGAGGAAGCAGAGGAGGCCACAAGAAAGCAGGTGAGTGACCGTCACACCGCACAGAACGGAGCTGACTCCATAAAGGCCATGAAGGTCACAGCTTTGCAGCAGGCGAAGGGGAAGGGGAAAGCGAGAGCGGAGGTGATGAAGGCGCAGTGTGTCCGATGTGAGTGCTGCGGATTCTTGTGTGAGCAGGGCATGGGTAAGTCCAAGTCATGCCTTGAGTGCCAGGAGGCGAAGGCTAAGTGCGAGCGTCCCGGGGAGGAGAAGCCAGAGTGGAAGAGGAGAAAGAAGGAGGTGGTGATAATAGATGGTGAGGATGAGGAGGACGATGACGAGGGTCTGGAGAAGCTAAAACGGAAGCAGGGCTCAACAGAGGAGACAGGGAGGCACAAGAAGAGGGCAAAGACCAAGAACGCCAAGGCGGGGCCAAGTCGGCGCTCCGAGGGTGGTCCCGATCTGAGGGGCTACCTCCGGCAGATCACAGAGGCCATCCTCGACCTCCGACGTACTGGACAAGTCCGGAACGGCCACCTCCAGGAGCAGAATGAGCTCCTGGCTCACCAAAACAAGATTCTGATATGCGTCATGCACATTTTGGAGAGGTTGGAGCAGTTGATGGAGGCAGCAGAGAAGGAGAAGAAGAAGGAGAAGGAGAAGGAGAAGGAGAAGGAGAAGGAGAAGGAGAAGGAGAAGGAGAAGGAGAAGGAGAAGGAGAAGGAGAAGGAGAAGGAGAAGGACGTAGAGATGGACACGGAGGAGGACGCAGAGGGGGAAGCGGAGGACGGCACGGAGGGCTCATAAGTAGTTCGTAGTTTTGTACCTGACTGGAATAAAGTGGTATCGGAACGCTTTAGTTAGAGTGAAACGGAGGTCAGAAGTAGTAGTCGCACTTGAGATGGAACTCCTTGACACAGGTAGAGCCATTTTCAACTGATTGATTCCCATGCGGAGTTACAATGGAGCTGGCTTATTCTAGTACCCTTCTCTTAAAGAAAGATGAGGATTCGGAACACTTTAGTCAGAGTGAAACGGAGGTCGGAAGTAGTAGTCACGCTTGAGATGGAACTCCTTGACATGGGTAGAGCCATTTTCAACTGATTGATTCCTGTGCGGAGTTACAACGGAGCTGGCTTATTCTAGTACCCTTCTCTTAAAGAAAGATGAGAATGTGGAAAAGGGAAGGAGCGGAGTTAGGAGGTAATGGTTGGGTGAAGGGGGTACTACATTGGATGATACCTCTGTAAAATAGGTGGGATTGCAGTCATCAAGCCCATATAGGTGAGGTGGGGGGTGGTAACACTGCAGGTGGTATCTATGGTAAAGGGAGAGGTGAAAAGGTAATCAATACCAGAGGGTTGGTATTCGTAGTGTGAATGTGGCAATGGGTAAGGAAGAGTTTGTTTGAGATGGTGTGATACAAATGTCCAGGCTATCCTCCCAGTGGCTAATGATTCTGGTAGTCTGCCCCACTACAATGGGTGGTGCTTGGCTGGGAATGTATATGGCCACTAGTGTGTTGTGGCAAGGTGAAGATAGAGCCTCAAATCCTAATGCATAGGCAGAAGTGGAGTTAACGAGGCGAGCATAGATAAATGTACCATTTTGATTGGAATGGTAGAAGCAGGTAGCTGGAGCTTGCATTGCTTTCAGTAGTAAGGAGAAGGAGTGGGGAAAGCTGGAGGTGTTGTATCCTTCTTTACCTGAGGTAAGGGTCACATAGGGCCGACAGAGTTTTGGGACTCAGGGATTCAGGGTCGTGGTTCCTGAGAGGTTTGGTGAGTTCTAGCATTAAGTCCAGTATCTCTGATTTTTGTTTAAGGTCGGGTCGGAGTGAACTGAGTGGGGTGCAGACCAGGCTTGCCTGGGTATCGAGAGTGGAAGTCTGTAACGAGTTCCAAGGCATGGTCAAGTTCCGTGGCTAGTAACCAAGAGGTCTCTTCATCAGTTCCTTCATACCCGGATCAGCGGACAAGGTACAGGAGTTTACAACCCCGACGTCTGCGGTCAATTTTCGAGTCTAGGATCTCTGTGATTTCATATTCGAGTTCTCCCTCAACCTCTACCAGGGGTGGTGGAGGTTGAACCCAGTTCGGAATTGTGTTGGGGATGGCAGGTTCTAATTGTGATACATGGAAGACTGGATGTACAGACTTCATGGAGTCTGGAAGTTGGAGTGTGAAGGAGTGCATGCCTGCTTGAGCAATGATAGGATATGGCCCCAAGTTTTTTTCTACAAGTTTCTTGGATGGGCATGTAGAGCAGAAGTACTTGGCCTTGATGAAAACCTGGTCACTGACTTTAAGGTTTGGAGCTGGAGTTCGCTTAGTGTCTGCAGGATCTTGGTATCGTTTTTGGGCAATAGTAATCTTCTCACGGAGGTGTTGGTGGAGGGTGTCGAGGTCTATGGAGTATTCTCGTGCTCAATCGGAGGTGAGGTCTCGCTCTGGGTGCACAGTGATATTTGGGTGGTAACCCTTGTTGGCGAAGAATGGAGAGACACCGGTGGTCGTGTTTGGAGCATTGTTGTAGGTGAACTCCGCTAGGGGCAGGAGTTCTGCCCAGTTGTCTTGTTGGTAGTTGCAGTAGATGCGGAGGTACTGTTCCAACGTTTGGTTCATGTGCTCTGTTTGACCATCTCCTTCCAGGTGATAACTGGAGGTGAAGTGAAGTCAGATGTCTAGGGCTTTACCAAGTGAGCGGAAGAAATGAGAGACAAACTCTGAACCTCTATCGGAGGTGATGTGGGAGAGGACTCCATGCTTGGAAAAGACATGGGTGAGGAATAGTTTGGCGAGTTCCAAAGATGTGATCCTGTCATTTGTTGGGATGAAGATGCATTGCTTTGAGAGTCTGTCAACGACGACTAGGATTGCGGTATGTCCGAAGAACTCAGGGAGTTGTTCTATGAAGTCCATGGAAATGGAGTTTCAGGGCTTCTCGGGAATGGGGAGCTACTTTAAGAGTCCGTAGGGCTTGTGCCTAGGGGCCTTCGCACGGGTGCAGGTTGTGCAGGAGGAGACATACTTCTTGATGAAATTGCGAATTCCTGGCCAGGTATATTCTCAACGGATTAGCTCTAGTGTACAGTTCTGTCCGAAGTGGCCAGAGACCGGATGATCATGCTTGTAACGGAGCATGTGGAGACAGAGGTCATTGTCATCCGGAACGTAGATATGGTTATCTAGACGTAGGAACCCTTTGGTGTCAATGGACCAGTGCGAGTCTTCGGAGGTGGAGAGGTGGGTAGAGGCAGCAGGGTCGGAGGTGATGGCAAAGAGGATGTCATTGTGGAGTGACTCAATGTCAAAGAGGAGACCAGCACGAAGGACCGGAGTTATGAGGCAGGTAGCTCTTAGGGATGCAGTGAGCTGTTCCTGAGTGAAGACGGGGTGGAAATTGTGCGGATTGATGTGAGCGTAGTCCCTATCCCCTTCTTTGGGGTAGACATCCCATCGTCTAGTTAGGGCATTGGATTTTGCGCCAAGGCATCCAGGGCAGAAACGCACAACCATGTTGAATTGGGAGAGAAATTCTGACCACCGAGCTTGGCAACGAGTCAGGAGTTTGGTCGTGGCAAAGTACTCCAGGTTCTTGTGGTCCGTCACGACGTTGACTGGGATCGCGGAGCCCTCCAGGTAGTGTTGCCAAGTACGGAATGCTTTGTGGATGGTGAGCAGCTCCTTGTCGTGGGTGTCGTAGTTGAGTTCCACTGCATGGAGTGTCCAGGAGTAGAAAGCAACTGGCCGGATCTCTTTGTCCGGACAGTGGATCGAGAGAATGCCAGCGATGGCATAATCAGAGGCGTCGGTTTCTACAATCATTGGAGCATCGGGAATCCAGAGGGCAAGGACAGGAGCAGAGGTGAAGGCATTCTTTAACTTCCGGAAGGCGGAGCGACAGTCGTCGGAGAAGTTCCATGGAGTGCCTTTGTGGGTAAGACAGGTTAACGGAGTGACTATATCAGAGTAATTATGAATGAAACGGGGGTAGAAGTTTGCGAAGCCAAGGAAGGATTGCACGTCCTTGACCTTCCGAGGCTCGGGCCATTCTTGTATAGCTTGGACTTTTTCCGGGGACATTGTAAGTCCAGAGAGAGATAGTTTGTATCCAAGATATTCAGTGGAGTCGGTATGGAACTCGCACTTTTCAGGCTTGGCGTACAGTCCATGTTTGCGGAGGCGTCGGAGTACCTCATGGACATGCTCTTTGTGGGAGGCTTTATCTTCAGAGTAAATGAGAATGTCGTCAAGGTAGACGACCACACAAATATCCAGCAGATCAGCGAAGATGGTATTGACAAAACATTGGAACGCTGCCAGAGCGTTGGTAAGTCCGAAAGGCATAACGAGCCATTCGTAGGAACCATAGTGTGTCCGGAAGGATGTTTTCCATTCGTTGCCTTTGGTGATTCAGACCAAATGATATGCATGCCGGAGGTCAATTTTGGTGTAGATCTGAGCATGGCTAGGTACATCTAGGAGGTTGGAAATGCGGGGCAGGGGATAGCGATCTTTCCTTGTGATCTTGTTAAGTCCTCAGAAGTCAACGCAGAGGCGGAGTGAACCATCCTTTTTGTGGACAAAGAGGACTGGAGCAGCATGGGTGGAGGAAGAGGGACAGATGAAACCATTGGGAAGGTGTTCATCAAGGAATGTCCGAAGGGACTCAAGCTCAGAGGTGGAGAGAGAGTAGGTGGTGCCTAGCAGAGGGGAGGCGCCTTCCTCTAAGTCAATTTTTAGGTTGTATTCTCAGTGTGGAGCAAGTTTGGATGCCTTGCTCTTGCTAAATACCTCCACAAAGTCATGATAGTCCTCAGGGACTGCAGAGAGATCGACCGGCTTGGGTGCAGAGGAGGAGGCACGGAGGTTGCTCTCTCCACTTCGGAGTTGCAGGCTAAATTGCATGGAGCCTTTGAGGCGACAAGCCAGCGCGAATGCAGGTGCGCTAATTATTGCAATGGGCAGAGCCATATGGTCGGAGAAGCTTGATGCATCAGAGAAGATTGGGTCGACCGGAGGGGGTCAGTCCGGAGTCTGCAGGGGTGGGCTCGGAGTTGCTGGCAAGGTCTGTCCAGGTGAGCGGAACGAAATACTGCTCGATACCCAATCAATCAATGGATTGTAGCGAGTGAGCCAGTTGTGTCCCAGCACAAGGGAACAGGAGCCATCCAGTGAAGTAACATAGAATGTTGTCGGAGTGATGTCACCAGTTTGGAAATGGATGGAGAGGTCGACGGCTTGAGTGATGGTTGAGTTGGAGGTTCCATCGAACAAACGGAGTAGGAGCAGGGGTATGGGGTAGGTTGAAAGTTTATGATTATTAATAAAGGAAGTATCTATAAAACAATCGGAAGATCCAGAGTCTACAAGCACGGGAAATGGCGGGGCTTTATGTGAAAGAATAGAGACGGAGGGCATAAGGGAGTGGGGGTCGGAAAGCGCAGATGCGTTGAGGTGGACTTCTTTCAGTGCACGGGTGGAGTTAATGCAACCTTGATTCCGTGCGGAGTCGTCAAGGTTGCTAGCTAATTTTCCACCTCCATGCTAGAGGCTTCTGGTGCTTCAGTTTTTAAGGCACGGGCCCTAGCT
>JBBPTW010000109.1:0-32854 GCA_038094575.1 Phylloporus cf. nigrescens | reverse complement strand
GACGTATCCTCCCGGATCCTCCAGTACATCGGCTGTATACATCATGGAAGGCGCTGATTCCGACTCTCATCGAATCTCATCAACATTATGTATCCCGAACATTAGCAAAGCCTCTATCCAAACCTCCACCGTCCCTTTCCTTGTGCAGACAGGCCACGTGCGCGCGAAAGACCTTGCAATTACTTTGCCTTTTTTTCGATCGTAAGTCCGTCTCGCGCTTGTTCTTCTATCCGTCCACTGACTACTCACAGATTTTGAAACAATTGAAGTCGTCGGCTGCAAGTGCTTTACGATCCCTCAAGTTTTAGTTCACTTCGGATTATTCCCGACAGCGCCCTCTCAGCCTCGGATGGCGGTATCACTCGACCTACTCTCGTTCTATCGCGCATTATTCGAACGAACGTGTGATGCAATCAGTGCGCTTGCCTCCGCGTTTCACACGCACTATTCCCGACGAGGTTTTAGAGTCGTTAATAAAAGCGTGAGTATGTTTTTGTTCTTATTCCATTACGACAGACCGAAAGTCGACTAGGGTGAAATGGTACACAACCCGTTTCGGCGCAGCCTTGGTTCAGCTGTGCAGTGGTACGATATTTTACACGTGGAGGTGGATCGTCGTATCGAATCTGCTATTCAAGCCTGCCGCGATCGCGTCAACGCTGCGAAGGCCTCTACTCAAATCTGCGTGCCAAGTACACCCAAGTGCGCATCGCGTTTACCTCTCCTACCTAATGCCCTCCAGAGAACGCTGGAACTACCTACTGCCCCCGGTTCCGCATCCGCTTCTCACACGGTGTCTTCCATAACATCGCATACACCGCTCATCCCTGGCGCCTGCGCTTCTATTTTGGTGCAACGTTGCCCTGCCTGTTTTGGCGGCACGTTGTTTAGGGTGCAGGGGCTTCAGGGAGGTGACATTCATGTTGCGACCGATGGAAACTTTCACCACCGCCATCGCCGATCCGCTGGCGATAGTCCGGTGTTCTACAATCCTGACTATTTTCTCCCGAAACAGCAAGTGGACGCAATGGGCAAGCGCATTGATAGGGAGAGGAAGAAGCCGCCACGACCTCGTACGTTGCCTGTGCCCGATGAGGCTGTTGACTCCTGTGAGGCATCTTATGAAGCTGCCGACGGTAAGAAGCAGAAAACCTCCATGGAAAGTTTCGACGATACAGGTCTCATGGCACTGATATGCCGCCATGACATCCCGCTTTTTATCGCCAACATAGATTCCCCCGGAGAGCAGCAGAAATATGTGCTGGCGTTGATCACCCATTTGTTTTCACTCTTGCCTTCGCATGCCACGGTTGTGGTTTTTTATGACGTCGGTTGTGTTCTACACTGGACGCTGTCGCTTGTACGCTGCCAATGTAACCATATCACTATTGTTTGCTCATTCGTCGGCAGTATAACATCATTCCAGAGGAAGTTATTCGACGTCTGCGGTTCGCGACTACCGCAATGCATGCTTATGGGCACGAATGGGCATGCCAATTAATCTACAATCCGCGGTTGATCACGGGACTAGGACTTTCCGACGGGGAAGGGACTGAGCGACTGTGGTCTCGACTGATCAAATTAATTGGGATTGGACGCTCGTCCTCGGTAAGCATCGTGCCTCTGAATGCTAAATACAGTACTTAATCCCTACACTACCCTAGCGTCAGCGTCGTATTTGGTTGGTGGATCGTCAGTTGGGTGCGGTTGGTCATGAGATGCGCACTGATCTCGGAGACTGGATCAAGCGACGACTGCGGCGAGGAGTTCAAGGACAAGGACAAGTGGCAGAGGAACAATTACACAACTGTGGTGTTGATCTGAAGGAACTCGAGAGGCAATGGGCTTCTCAGAGAGAATCTCAACTCTCCTTGCGTGCTCGTATGTACAGTTTTCATACCGACGGCCCGATGTTACTGATATGTTGGACTAGATGCTCCCACGCGTCTTAAAAAAGAGCTTGACACGGTGTTGGCCTTGCAGGTGGATATCGATATGACTGACCATGCAATTCATGCGGCCAGGGCAGCAATACAAAAAGGTATAATATCCGATGACACATCGGCTGCGCTAGACAGTCTCGAGCGGTCTCACGACCACCTCTTGACAAAGGTTGATGCGCTGTACACATCCCTTAATGTTAGTGAAAAATTTCCTGAGCTTGAAGGCATCCCACTTGAATTCGTCCGTATACTGTTGTTGGCGCGCGATCTGAAGATTAACATACATAAACGTGCCATTGGGAGCTTCTTCGAGTGGGATAAGCTTGACCGAGCTGTAGGTGGAGCCCAGCAGGCATTAGATATGTGCTTTGTTCAAAATCTAAGTTACCCTTCCTGAACTAGTGCCTTGAGGTACAAAACTTCACCAGCAAACCCGGAAGGCGATTTCAAAACGTCAACCTGCCCTTATGAGTGCCATCCGTAAGTTCAATTCATACTGTGAGGAGCTAGAAGAGCTCTACAACCCAGCCTGGTTGATCCCATTACCTGGCTGCCTTCCAACCAAACTCAATGTCCTTCGAAATGATGAGTCATTCATGGAAGACATTTGGATCACTCCAGCACAGGGTCAGATTCCGTGTTGGATGGAAGACCAAGCAATCCGTGATGGCATACAGGCAATGCTGAAGCGTAACTGGTGCCTTGAAGAACAGCGCCGACTGGGCATCGAAGCAGACAATTTGTGCCGGTGGTATGGAGCTGAACTGGCTGCAGTCAAGCTGGCGATGGGCACTTCAGATATCTTAACTTAGTTCTCTGATGCGACCATGCTTAATCTCATCTGCAGACAAGATATTTTACGTGGCTCTGCAGCAGTGGCGCGAGGACCTCTTGTCCCTATGCTCTCAATGACCCAATCAATTGGTATCCATACATCAATTTGAAACTCAAACGACCAAGGCAGCTGCATTGGCTCTCCAGTTGTCCGGCAGCGGTCCTGAAATCTTGTTTTATTGTGTTAGTTCAACCTCTGTTGAGGCTCCCGAAGCAGCACCAGAAGAAGCAGATGCTGTCCCTGATGCTATCTCTTCACCACACGAAATGCTGTGCAAACTTGAGCCGGAGCAAGTTGTGTTTCTTGATTACCTCATTGACACCCCAGCAAGGTCTGTAGACCTGGATGACGAAGGAGCTGAACAGCCAATCATCCCAGTGGAAATAATGTGGATTCCAACCAAGGTATTTCTACATTTGATGACTCACTACACGAAGCACCTTTGGTAACGTGCCTTGTAACAGAACATAACCCTTGATCTAACCTTGGTTCATACCCGTGGCTGGACTACACATAGTGACGAGCCAGACGGAGTGTGACCCCTACAAGACGATTTTCCTGGCATCACATTCGAACAACACAAGCTTGCAATATTAGCCAATCCAACTGCTTGTCTTAACGACTGGTGTATTAACAGTTGCATTCCTCTTCTCTTTGCAGACATCCAATCAGATCTCGCCTGTCAAATTGCTGTCCTTTCTACTCACAAGCTTCCTCATGTTTGGCACAATGCTACTGATCATGAACTGTGGAGAGCTACCTCAAAGACATGATTCTGGACAAAGAAACTCTGGATCATCCCTATCCACCGACCTGCGCCAGAGAACCATTGGATCATATGTGTCGCTGACTTTACACACAAAGAGCTTAAGCTCTTCAATAGTCTTGCTTAGCGGAAGGCTTGGGAAACTGATGTCCTGGTAAGTTTCAACACATCCCATATCCAACAGGAATGCTAACTCTCAGGTAGGACGTGATGTGATTGATAACCCAACTACTAACAATTGTGAAATGCAAGTGTCCCACCGCAGTCTGCCTGGACTACAGCGCTTGGTCAGCTTACCCCACCATAGTAGGTTTGTTAGGTAATTCGCTACTTCTTAGCTGACTTCTGAGTCTGTAGGCTCTCCCTGTGCAAACAAATGGGTATGACTGTGGGATCTGGGTCCTAATGACCATAGCAGCTGTATTACAAGGCTTTGATACCACTGGACTTCAGGAGGAGGCGATAGCAGACTTCTGGTATTACCTATATTGCCTTGTGCTTGCACTGCCAAAGTTGTCATAAGATCAATTATAGATTGTGCTGCTCTATTGTATTCAGATCAAAATTTTAATAATTTTCCTACTATATGTGACAGATTACATAGGAGACTACAGACTTACTACTCAAGTAGTACAAGTTTGCATCATGGCAGGGCACCACTCCTGCCGAGTTGCATCATCATGAAATTCATATACCACGACAGGACACCATTCCTGTAGTGGCCATGACAACGTTCAGCTGCAGACACATTGTCCATAGCACTCATGCCACAACAGGGCACTATTCCTGTGTTACATTATTATTGTCCAGCCACAGACATGGAGTCTGTGGCATTCACACCTTCTTGATTTCATGGTCCCGGCCTCATCCTATACACCAGCCACAGTAAGTGTCAATTTTACCAGAAAAATTGGACCACAACGTATCCTGTGTTGGTCTGCTGGTGGTGATGACTCAGAAAGAGTTGTCCTGCAGTCGTTGACTACGAGAGCTGAGTCAATGTCAAGAACGGCTTGAGGACACGATGAGCCACTCACCTGTATTGCTGAAGCCACCAGATGAGCCTGCATGATGACCAGACGGGGTCCCAGATGGTCAGCTCAACCAAGGTGGTGAACTGACCAGGAGGTAAGAAGGTGAGAGTGTGTTGTGTCAACAATGGTTGAAGAGGAGAGGTGTCAGCAACTCAGCACACCATAGGAGACGTTGATGATGTATCTGGAGAGCCCCCAGACCCACCTCCATTGCCAATCGGCCCAGTCAAATGAACTGTAGATAAATGCAAGCCCTCAAGTGCTGAGCTTGATGGGGAGTGAAAGGGATTGGTGAGCTTTGATGAGACACATACCAACAATAAAGTGGATGCATTGGGATCATCTGGACATGACAGGGTGCCTGAGAATGGTTGAGAAAGCTGTTAGACACATCAGTACCAACCTGAGAGCACCAGGGACAAAGGAGAGGAAAGGGAGAGCTCAGATTGAGCTGGACGACTCAGGAGTTTGGGCAGACGTATCAGGACGATACGGATATGTTGAGGGTGATGCAGGATGGCTGGGGAAGCTGTCGAATGTGTAAGAACAGAAAGGTCAGAGCGATGGAAGCAGAGGACTCACCCAGGCCAGGTCAAGTGGTCAAACAACTAGAAATGGTCAGGATATCATCTGTAATGCAATGTTGTCACATAACATTTCATCAGCAAACCTACAATTTTTCTGACTAGCTGACCCAACTGACAGCATTTGAATAGATTAAAAGCAAGCCACTTTACAATCATGCAAGTACTATAGTTATTTCATCAATGTAGTTCATAATCTACCTAGTCTTTTAAATATTTTAGTTTATTAGTGTAACAAGTTATTAGTTCCTTAGTATATTAGCCTGGCAATATATTAGTTGATTAGTCCCTTCAGCATATCAGCATAGTAGTATGATATATAATTAGCTTTTTAGTAATTCAGTTTAATAGTATGCTAGATAATCAAAATTCCAACATAGCAAGATATCAAATAGCTAGATTCCTCAGTATCTCAATTTGATATTATATTAGGTGATAAGTTCCTATAGTTTAGCAATGTGCCAATTGGTTAGCATCCTCACTCCATGAGTGCCTCAATTAGTGTATTCAATAGTATAATACTTTGTGAGTTCATCAATATATTAGTTGAGCAGCAATATATTTAATTAAGTACCTGAGCTCAACAGTGTGTTAGTTGGTCAGTGGGTCAATAGGTCAGTGGGTAAGTTTATCAGTTCTGTCAGTTGGTCAGTTCCATTAGTTGGTCAGTTCTGTCAGTTGATCAGTTCTGTCAGTTGGTCAGTTCCATCAGTTAGCTAGTCTATTAGAATGTCACTTAATATAAAGTGGCAAGCTGTCAATTTACAGTAGGTTTAGCACTGAAGCCATTCATTAAGTCAATTATATCAATGTATTAGTTAGCCAATAGGTTTAGATTGAAAGTCTGCTAGTGATTCATTAGATTTATTGTATTAGTTTACCCACAAATCCAACAATCAAGATCATAACTCAGACAACTGATCTATTCTATCAACCATGTGATATGATCAATGCACTAATCTATATATTGCTCTACTCAGTGTTCTCTTCATCTGAGTCTGGCTCAAAGCAGTTTGCCCTTCCAGATACTAGACCAAGCCTGGATCCTTGTATGTCAATACTGGGCACAGATTTGTGAGCACCAACATATGCCTTTGCCCCATCAAAAACCTTCCTCCACTGTTTCTCAGTCAGATGCTCCACTGAAACAATTACCTTATTGAATGCAAAGTCCCATTTTCGAAAGGAGAAAGTATGATCTCTTCTTTTGGGTGGAAGAACATAAGATCCAGACTCTCAATGTTGAAAGGCATGCTCAACCTATGATTTATATAAGAAATACCCCCAGGAGAACATAAGACAACTTACAGCAACAGTTGCAAGTGCAAGAGCTGCCTTGGGTATCTTCTTCCTCTTGATATTTTTGAGAACAATCATGGTGTTCTCAATAAAGTGAGCAAAGGTATCCAAAATAACCTTGTGCAAAAAGGCACCAGATTTCATCTATGGATACAATGAGAACACAGAATATATCCAATCACAAACTTACAATAGCATCAGGATCTGTGTTGTTAAAGTCCTTCCACATAAAAGGAAAGTTAGAAGGTGGAGTAATGACTTGATTACCCCTCTTATCAGTGTGTTCAACAGACTTTGGAATGGCCCAAGTAACATAGACTACTATGTTCTCCGGCTTCACAAAGATCTCATAATCATTGAAGAAGGCCTTGACAGCTAACACAGCATGATCTGCAAGATCTCCCCACCAGTTGTAAATGCGCTGTTTAAGCTATAGGAGGATCAGAAACTGCTTTGGTATCAGATTAACACCTACTAGTGACCATGCAGGTTCATTGTGGTGTTCTAGCTGATAAGGAACATGAATAAAATGGTCCCAGAGTTTCTGGGTCATATCAAGGTGCTCCTTCCTCTTGAGCTTCCAGGGATTATCAAGTGAGGCATGGTATACATACCAGCGTGGAAGGAGCTTCTCCTGCCAGACATCAAACGAGTTCAGATACCCTGGGAGATCTCAATTCTTGAACATCTTCTTCTTCTCTCACATCTGTATTGGATCTTCTTCTTTTCTCGCATCTGTATTGGATCTTCTTCTTCTCTCGCATCTGTATTGGATCTTCTTCTTCACCTATGCTTGTGGAGCCATCATCCTGAGAAGAGGTATTGACTACCTTCTTTGACTGGAGGGTCGGTTCATGATGCTGAACTGACACAGGAGGCTGGCATGAGGTTATGGCAAGTTAGGCTTCATAGTTTGTAAGCCATACCTTCAAAATAGTAGCGGAAATATGCTTGAAACAGGCAGCACTTGGCATGAATGGTTTTGATGACTGTGTTGATATCAGCATGCAGCACAGATGACCGAGAATGATCGTACAGCTTTGTGAGATGGCACATCTGCATGTTGGACAGGTCGTGAGGTGGATGCGCCACTATTATTGTTGTTGTTGTCATCTTGGTCTGTGTTGGCACCATCACGATCATTCCTGACTTTTCTGGTATGTTTCTTTATATTATAATGTGAGTAATCAGTACAAGAAAGTAAGGAAATAGGACCTATGACTTGTTCACCAGCTACCTTTTGATGAGGTTGTCTGGGCTGGTACTGCTGGGTAGACTCAGCAGATCGCTGTATCAAATTTAGTTCAACGCCTAAGTGACCAACAGGGTAAAAAAACTTACTTGACCATCGGATGGTTTCATGGGGTCATGGTGTCAAGTCTGCATATGCTGTGCAGCTTGGGTCATGGCTGCACTATGATCAATGCCATCATTCTTGCCATCATCACGTTTGTGGCCGGATCATCCAGTAAGTCGCTGCATGAAACCCAATTTAACGGAAGAGAGATAGAAAAAAACTCACCTGACTGGTGGATGACTTCGTAGAATATTGCTGAACTTGTGCAAGACTTAGATCAGCGCGCAAGTGACTGAGGAAATGATACTCACCTGACCGTACATGCTTTGGGTAGTTTGTGACATGGTAGCATCGTGGCCAACACCATCACTGTCATCGCCATTATCAGGTATGTGGTCAGATCGTGTAGCAGGTTTCTGCATGAGATTTAGTTCAATGCATGAGTGACCAGGGTACAGCAACACTTACATGGCTAGTGGACAACTTCATGGGATGATACATGAGTTGGGAGGCACAGCGTGTGGCAGTGTCATTATTGACTTTGTTATTGTCACTGTCAGTAGATTCTGTGGGTTTCTTTTTAGAATGTGTAGAGGTTAGTATACCACGACTGAAGCAAAAGAAACTTACCCTCTAACATCGCTGTGCATGAACAAGCTGGGTGACTCATGGCAACACAACATTGCCACCATCTTCTTGGTCATCTCAGTGCTCGGAATATGCCTTGGTCATCTCAACATCTCTGTCTTTGACAGATCTCTTGTCTTGAATGGTATGGTCACACATTGTGTGGGTGATCCGAATGAGCGAGGAAGGTTTGTAAGCTGCCAAGTGCCTTTGAGTCGGTTCCAAAGGCAACTGAAATGGAGATATACATACTACTGGTCTTTGGCCTTTCATCAGTTAGAATCACGGGAACTGAACATGTTAGAGTGGCAGTTGCTGCTGTGCCCAGTACATCCTCGTGATCCGGGAGCTCCTCGATAAGATCTGGCATTCCGCCAAACAGCTCATAATTATACACTAGACAGTGTTATTAGTACTACATTCACTAAATAATTTGGACATACCATGTTAAGAATGAGAGGGAAATTCTACTGGAAAAAATGTCACAAACATGAAGATGACAGATCACACTTTACTTACTGGTAGTGTTTGCATTCGGCATTGGATCCAACGGTGGGTGGGACTGGGAGCATGTTTCAATGTTGGAACTTCTTGATTGCCAGTCCAGTTGGAATCCTGAAGCAGGCAGCTGACTGAACAATTGACTGAATGGCCTTTGTACCTAAGCCTTGATTTTTTTCGTGGGAGGGCTGTAGAATATGACAGGAAGATGGATCAGTTTCATTTGAAGTTGACAACTGTAGCAAAAGTTGCACCACTCAGACTGGGAATGATTGCCATTTTTGGCCAACTGCAGTGCCGCACTAGACAACATGCTGCAAACAGGCCTCAAGGCTTTCATGTGCTGCACAGAGTCCAATTTGTCCTGAATACTAGTACCCTCACTGTCCCCCCCTCCACTTTTGCCATCATATTTGGCTTGGCGCTCACTTTGGGCACTTCTTGATCGCTTTTTTGTTGCTGTGATACCTGGCACTCCATCCAAGCTTTCAGACACCAATCTTCCTGATCTGCCAGGATCCACTTCATTGAAATCTTCAAGTTGCTCATCCATATTGCTTGGTGTTCTGGCTCTCGACTCTGTGATTGCAAGGTAATGTTATAGGCATATTATCACCTTCAATGAAGCACTTACTTCCTTTCAAAGAAACCACCTTTGTGCCCCTTGGTATGTTCATCCCACCTCATCTGAGTCCAGATCCACCATTTTTATCTCCAGCTAGTCCATTCTACCCTCCACCAGCAGTGTCATCCTTAAAGCCACCATCATTGAGGGTAGCAGTCTCTGCCGCACTCACACCACATCCTTCTTGATGACAAACATCTGTTCTACCCATTGTGTTTGTAACAGGTCCACCTATGACCTCCCAATGGATCGCACCTTATATAGTTCATGCAGTTGAGTTTTGTGCTCCATTATTGATCTTCCTGCATTGTGTTTCCAGGAATATTGAGTTGTTGTCATCATCGCTGGTGGTGTTATTGTCACGTTGCTCATCTGGTAGCAATATTGTTAGATTCTAGACACAAGACGCAAAAGGTATGTACCATTCTTTCTGCAATTCATTGGACCTGATGCTGCCCCATTGTCTAGTCACTCCGCTATAAGTTTTGAGACATCCATGACAAGTAAGGGTACATACTGCCCATTCTGTGACCTGTTGGACTGACCACAGTCGCATTGTCTAGTCAACCGCTGTATAAGTGTCAAGGTTACTATTGATCCTGAGTACATATGATTTTCATGGTGCATTGATCCTGACAGAGTCCCTTTTGCTGATACAAAATATCTTTTTTCTACAGCTGGACCTGGTGGATTGCGTGCCTGAGTGTGGTTGTGCTCTTTATTTCAATGCATAGCTTCCTTAACCTGAGCTGTTAGATTTACAGACTGTCTACTAATCTCCCCACTATGTATTTCCTACTCGCTTACCTTACCTTCCTTATTTGGACACCATAGTGGTTACACGTTGATGCCGCGCGTCCTCTCCCTCCAGTCTCGTACCACTTCACTGGAGGTGAGCTACGATACACATTTGTTATTACACACCTTACTGACATAAGGTAGCGTACTCACTCGTTATAGGTACATAGTCCCCTTAGTCTCGTACCACTTGACTGGAGCGTACTCACTCGTTATAGTTTGTCTAATTCTAATAGGTTATGAGCCCTGTCTAGCGCAGGCGTAAACCCAACGAGACTCGACGAACAACACCTGAGGGATCCGACACAACGAGATCTAATAGACACACAAACTTGAACGACTTGCGTGCATATCCACTCAACCAACCATGTCACAAGCAGGCTCCCAACGCGGACGCTCACCTACTCCCATCAGTGAACCAATCAGCAGGCTAGGACCAGCCAGGTTCATGTCAGAGATGACGGAAAAACCTACGACTGCACAGCGCAGCGAAACAAGTGGTGCCTGGGCCACCAAGCCATCCCACCACCTTCGTCCACCAGCAGATAACCAATCTCAACCATGCGGAGCTCCCTGATCCAGATCCCATATATCCGCATCACCCAGATTCATGGACGATGCCACCTCCGGCAATGATGAAGTCCACTTCACGCTGAAAAAGTCCATCAGCCCCTCCGACTTCACCCACCTATTCCGGCTCAAACCAAAGCTCACCATGACCAACTACACAACGTGGATGGGCACCGTCCAACGTGCACTCCAAACCGTAGATCTATATGCATACCTAGACCCGTCATTCACTGAACCACTCGGGCTATCTGCCGACACCAGATCACACCCAGCCCGATGGCGAAAAGCCAATTTCTTTGTGGCTTCAGTACTCGCAGCACTGATGACGGAGGAGATACAAATGCAACTCAACCATCTACCCACGGCAGCAGAGATATGGAGCGAGGCACACTGCCTCTACGCCGGCACCACAACCACAGACTGGATGCTTACAATCACGTCACTCGTGACCACACAACACACAGAGGGCGAAGATGTGACAGCGCACCTTTCGAAAATGAAAGGATACCACCGCAACTTAATCCTTATGCACCACAACATCGACGATGAACTATTCGCATGCTTTCTATGCATCTCAATGCCCACCACCTGGAACTACGTATTCGCTGCCCTACCAGACCACTACTCGTCAACAGAAGTCGAGTGACGGATCCAGGAGGAATACGGGATACATGTATCCCAAACCATGGGAACCAGTCTCCAAGCCAGTAGTGCAAAGACGCCCAAGCGCAGCCGCACACCAATCCCTGGTGAACCCTACTGTACCTACTGCAAATGCTCAGGCCACTGCATCGAGGACTGCTACAGTAGACCAAACGGACCAAAGCATGATAACAAACACAGAAACCAGGACACAAAAAAGAAGAACGAAAGAGGGGGAAAAGAGGAAAAGGCAAAAGGCAAAGGCAAAGCTAAGCCCAAGTCAAAATTCAGCAAAAGGGCAAACCAAGCCAAAGCCAGCGACAAGAGCACTTTGGATGACAAACCAAGCGACTCCAACCTTTCATACCTAACGAGTACATTCTCCCACTCCTGCTTCGGATGGATCCTCGACAGTGGATCAACTCATCACACATGTACCAAACGTTCGGCATTCACCACATTCATCCCGACCAATAACTCAATCAAGGGCATCATCAAAGACGGCCCAGAACTCAAAGTCCTTGGCACGGGAACTGTACTAGTCACTGTCAGTGTCCGCGACAAACCAAATCACATGATTAAGCTACACAACGTCAGCTACTGCCCAAACGCCTGAGACAACCTTATGTTGGAGAGTCAGATGGACTGCAAGGGAATGAAAATAACCAAATACCACGGCCGCCTCACAATCAAAAAGCCAGGGGGTGAAACTGTCATGGAAGGCCGACTACGAGGCAACCTCTATGAAATTGATAGTGTCATTGCCCCACCCACGTCACACCACGACGTTGCTTTTACCGCCTGTTCCTCACCCAACCTCGACCTCTGGCATGCCCACCTTGGCCACATCAGCCTAAACAGCCTCCAATATCTCGACCGACATAATCTTGTAACTGGAATGGACCTTAGAGGTGATGGCGACCTATCCCCATGCAATGGATGTGCCAAAGGCAAACACCATCAAGCACCATTCCCTCTCTCAGCCAATACCCGGACCACCAAGTCAATCGAGCAACTACACATGGACCTCCAAGGCCCCTTCAACACCTCCATCCAAGGATATATATACACCCTTGGTGTCATAGACGACCACAGCCGAAAAGGATGGAAAGAGTTCTTGCGGCACAAAGATGAAGCCCCAGAATTCATCAAAACACTTATTAAGAGACTCGAGACATTCACAGAGTGACACGTGAAATTTATCTGCTCCGACAGAGGAGGTGAATTCATCAATATGAAACTCAAAGATTTCTTCCAAGAAAAGGGAATACAACACGAGTTCATGGCACCCCATACTCCCCAACAAAATGGCATAGCAGAGTGATTTAATCAGACTACCCACGAAAGTGCCCTCTCAATGCTCAAGGATGCTGAACTCTTAAAAGGGTTCTGGCCCAAAGCACACGAGTATGCTAATCATGTCCGCAACCGTGCCCCCACCAAAGCTCTATCCCGAATCACCCCGAATGAAGCTTTTTACGACAAGAAACCCACTGTTACCACCCTCCGAATCTTCGGCTCTTGCTGCCATGTCCGAGTATCACCCAAACAACGCTGCAAACTCGATGCACACTCTGTAGATGGCATCCTATGCGGATTCAAACGAGGATCCAAAGCTTACAAAATATGAATCCCATCAAAATGCAAATTTACTGCCTCCCATGACATCATCGTATATGAAAAGGTCTTCAGTCATGCCAATGACGACATCCCCACCTCCCAGACCACTTGAAGCAAGGGGGTGCATAAACAACAACCCCATGCTGCTCGGATTGAGGGGGTGACACTGGCTGACAACAATCCAACTGACAAACCTTGCAATGATGCCCAACTGCCTACATGCCCAAATCCCGAACCAGAACCTCTGACCTCAGCTGACCAACCTGAACCCGAAGTAAGAGAACCAGATCCACCTCTCGCACCTCGCTGTTCAGAACGAGCCACATGCCCTTCCTGGAAAAAGGAAGCCGCTGATCGTCAGAAGGCAAAGGAGGACGAAGCAAAAACAGCACATAAGGTACAACGGGAACATCGCGAAACCGCCAAGCAACAAGCAGCTGCCTGACAGGCTGAATCAGACACCTCTCCTGTCAAACCAACTCAAATAGGTGAAACTGCACAAATCGCCTACCTCGCAGCTCATGGTAATGAAATTCCACACAACTTCCATGAAGCCACATCAGGCATAGATGCAGACAACTGGTGGAAAGCCATGAATGAGGAAATGGACCTGCTACAAAAACACGGCACATGGAAACTCGTTGAGAGACCCAAAGATCGCAAGGTCATTGGCTGTCGCTGGACATACATCATCAAATACGGACCAACTGGAGAGATCCTACACTACAAAGCACGTCTTGTCGCACAGGGCTACTCCCAGATCCCCGGTCTCGACTACAGTGACACTTTTTCACCGACTGTCCGACTCGACTCACTCCATGCCATACGCCACTTTGCAGCTGCCCACGGATGGCATCGTGGCCAAGATGACATCACCGGTGCATTCCTGCATAGCAAAATTGACCACGAAATCTTCATGCGCCAACCTGAAGGTTTCAAAGATGGCACAGACTGCATCACTGCACTAATACTTAGTCTATACGGCATCAAACAAGGCTCCTATCTATGGAATAAGCACATGAACGAGAAACTGACCTCAAACGGCTTCACTCGTGTCACCTCTGACTACGCTGTATATACCCGCCGCACTGCCACAGGCAGATCAATCACTGCCATCCACGTTGACAACGTGCTCACCGTTGCCAGCTCCAAAGCCATGCTCAGTGAAACCAGAAAGGTCCTACACTCTCTCTTTGAGATGAAGGAGGAAGACCCCAACTGGCTCATGGGTGTCGAACTTATTGACGACTGCGAGAACCATACTGTAATCATGTCGCAAGCCCAATATGTCAACACAGTCCTCAGGCGACATCACATGGATACATCCAACCCAGTCTCAACACCAATGGAGCCCGGGATCACCCTATCCAAGGAAGACTGCCCCCAGAGTGATATCGAACGCGAAGTGATGGCCAAGCGCCCCTACTGTGAAATACTCGGTGCCATCACTTGGCTATCTGTTGTTTCATGTCCAGACCTTGCCTACACTGCCGGCACCCTTGGCCAATTCAGCGCTGACCCCAGCCAACGCCACTGGAATGCCCTGCTCTGAGTCCTCTGTTACCTCAAGGGAACCTGTGATTATGCACTTACCCTCGGCGGTGTCAGCAATGCCAATCCAGACACACTCACCGGATACACAGACACAAGCTGGGCACATGATGCCAATGACTGCTGCTCAATCTTGGGCTACCTATTCACACTCAGAGATGCTGCCATCTCGTGGAGTAGTAAGAAACAGCCCCGAGTCGCAACCTCGACCACAGAAGCTGAATACGTAGCAATGGGTCACAGCACCAAACAAGGCTTGTGGCTATGCCACTTACTCACCGACCTTGACATCCTCCCAAACACTCCACTGTCCACTGACCTTCTCATCGACAATACTGGTGCGATCACACTCGCAGAGGAGCCATGCTTCCAGCCCCGCACCCGACACATCGGCACTGACTACCACTTCATCTGGGAATACCTCAAGGACAAAATGTTTACCCTCTCACACATTCTGACCACCAAAATGCTCGCCAATGGTTTCACCAAGCCACTCACATGTGATGGGCACAAGAGAATGCTCAACGGACTTCTTTTAGCACCAGTCTGAGGGGGTGTGTTAGATTTACAGACCGTCTACTAATCTCCCCACTATGTATTTCCTACTCGCTTACCTTACCTTCCTTATTCGGACACCATAGCAGTTACATGTTGATGCCACGCGTCCTCTCCCTCCAGTCTCGTACCACTCCACTGGAGGTGAGCTACGATACACATTTGTTATTACACACCTTACTAACATAAGATAGTGTACTCACTCGTTATAGTTCGTCTAATTCTAATATGAGCAACTTGCTTGATAACATTTCCACGTTCTTTGAGATTTGGTTTGACCTTTGGAGGCTGTTTTACTGGCCTTTCTTGAGATTTTGGGTCAGAGTCAGAGTTGGCAGGGCTTCTGAGAAGATAACCTGGGTGAGTACCTTTGTTCTTTTTACGAGTTGTGACTGGCATTGAGTTAATTGGTGTGAAGTTGTGGGAAAGACTATACTGTGGGTCGTAATTGTTGTAACCAGTGAAAGGCAAGTAGACTTCATAACACTAAGTCTTTGTTTGTTCTTGCTTGACAAGTCTTTGCACAGATAGTTAAACAAGGTAAGTAACCCATGATTGAGGACATTTCATGGTGATAATATAATGTCTGTTCACATTTACTATACATAGCTTCCTTTGAGTCCAAGAAAAGGTCCAGTCTATTCAGGTGTGATCTGAATTTGGGCACAAACCTGTAACAACAACCAATATTATCTAACTTGTGATGAAACTGACATCACTATAGTGTCTTCAGCTAAATCATTATGCCAATGGCTTCCAAATTCAATCCAAGACTCTTCTATTGTGCAAACAAGATTGCTGCAACCTGCAGCAAAGGTTTCACATCTAAAGGAGGATATATGCAACACTATAATTCAGTACACAAATTCTCCCAGAGCTTGCCATCCATGAGACCTCACCAACACTCTTCTTCTAATGATGTAAAGTCACATCCTGTTGGAGTTTTCTATGAAACCCATCCAGTCTTAGATGGTAAGCTATACATTCATATCACATTTCACTTGAAAGTGATACTATTGTACAACTTTAGGTACTCCTTGTGATTCTGATGGAAACTATCTTCCTCCAGAAAGCAATCCATCACCACCCTCTTTTGAATCATCAAATCCCTGGGCTCCATTTGATAGCCAAGCTCATTTTGAGCTTGCATATTTTCTATTTCATAGGAATCAAATGCCAGGAGGTCAAATTGATGATTTGATGCACCTTTGGGCATCACTTGAGGATCATGAAAAGCCTCCCTTTTCCAATCATAACCATCTCTATGAACTCATAGACCAGATCATGAAAGAAGAGATGTGGGAGTGTTTTGAAATGCAGCATACTAATGCTCATGATCCTGGTGCCCCTTCTTGGCAACAGGCCACTTATCAGATGTGCCTTAGAGATGGAATGAAGTTGGTAGATCAACAACTTTCAAATTCTGCATTTAAGGACTTCATTGACTACTCTCCATATCAAGTTTTTGGTAAGCATGGTCAACGTATATGGTCTGATTTTATGACAGGAAATTGGGCATGATATCAATGTGTAAGTATCTAGTAATTATAATTATATTGAATGATTGATCAAATGGTATAGAATAAACTTGCTAAGCAAGAAGATAATCATGGTACTATGTTTGTCCCAGTTATACTTGCAAGTGACAAGACAGTTGTCTCTGTAGCAACAGGACAAAATGAATATTGGCCTATCTATATTACAACAGGCAATGTTCACAATTCTGCTAGACGTGATCATGGCCAGGCTATAAGTCTTCTGGAATTTTTATCCATACCCAAAAGTAGGTTATATCTAATCTTATATATGCTAGTATGAATATAACTATTATTTAGCTAATAGGGAACATGAATCAGATCCAGAATTTCAAAAGTTTCAACATCATCTATTTCATATATCTCTTCAGACTGCACTTAAAAGCATGCTTCCTGCAATGACCAAGCCCAAAGTGATTTTATGTGCTGATGGTCATTATAGATGTGCTATCTATGGAATTGGCCCTTATATAGGGGACTATTCAGAGCAGGCACTTCTAGCTTGCATTGTTCAAGGCTGGTATTCAAAGTAAGTAATAACTATTATTCAAGTTCATGTCAATTCTCTTTTTTAACTTTAAATATTAAATAGATGCACAGCACATCGATCAAAGCTGGATAGTGATGCTAATGCATTTCTTCGAAATCATGATCACACAAGGCTTTTACTAGAGAGATTTAGTACACAAGTTCTATGGAAGGAATATGGTATTGTAGATAATATATTGGTAGGTGATATGATTTTATATGATTACTAGTAACTATAATTATTTATAGCCATTTACAATTGCCTTTCCAAGAGCAAACATTTATGAGCTTATAGCTCCAGATATTCTTCATCAGATTATCAAAGGCACATTCAAAGATCATCTTGTCTCTTGGATTGAAACATATATCAAGAATCATTATCATGATTCAGAGGTAATTTTAGCAGATATTGATTGCTGGTAAGCTTACTAATATTTTGTGGATTAATATTATTAAGGTAATCATATAGTATTGCTGCTATTACTCCTTTTCCTGGCCTTAGATGATTTCCAAAAGGACGTGGATTCAAGCAATGGACTGGAAATGATTCCAAGGCCTTAATGAAAGTAAGTTAGTAGAATATCTAATAGAACAATAGTTATTTATCTTATTTCTAGCTGTTGCTGATTATCTTCCTGATAATATGGTCCAGTGTCTTGCAGCATTTCTAGACTTTTGCTATATTGTTAGGCAATCAAGTTTAGATGAAAATGATTTGCAAGCATTGAACAATGCTCTTATACTTTTCATGGAAAAAAGAGCTGTTTTCCAGGAATATGGAGTTCGTGCTAATGAAATCTCCATTCCTAGAATTTATTCTCTTTAGCACTATCATGACATGATCCAACTATTTGGGGCACCAAATGGATTGTGTTCTTCCATTACAGAGTCAAAGCATATTCAAGCTGTCAAAGCACCCTAGAGAAGAACTAATAAGTATAAAGCTCTATATCAAATGCTTGTTATTAATCAATATCTTGACAATCTGGCCAACTTTAGAGCAAAAATGGTTGCTAATGGTATACTTTTCTTTAAGATCTAATTCTATATAGTTGTCTAAATTCACATGATATTTTATAATAGGATATTTTGCAACTTTATCTATATCTATTGATATTTAGCCTGAAATTCTATCTTATGCATGGAAAGAACCAGATGCCTGAGATGATAGCTATCTGCAAGATGTTGAAGATATTGATAATTATAAAAGATTATCTATTGTTGAATTGGTCAAAGTAGCCTGTAAATTATAATTCATATTGTTTGAATTATACTAATATAAAATTTAATTAGCACCAAGACGTCTTCAATCTTTTATAGAAATTGAACAAAGAATTGGACAACCTAGGCTATCAGAATTGGTTGCAGATTTTATTCAGGAATCACAAGTTCAAGCTGGTTTACCCAATATACAACCTCAACTCTTAGAAAAGGCATATACATTTTCCACTGCTATAGCAACATTTTATGCCCCAAGTGATCTTTGTGACATTGGTGGAATGCAACATTAATGGATTCATACAACTGCATCATGGCAAGGGGGTCCTGCTTGGTATGATTGTGTTTTTGTGAAAAAGGATCCAACTTTGCCTGGATTTCAAGGCTTATTTCTAGTTCAGGTTCTTTTACTGTTTTCATTCTCAGATTGCAATACCTTACACTCTTGTGCCTTGGTGAAACCATTCCATTCTATTGGTTATTGTCTTAAAACAAGAATGTGGATGGTTGAACCAGAAAGTGATGAAGTAGGAAATTCTTTATTAAAAGTTATTTCTTTGCATAGTATTTTACATCCTGCTCATCTAATTGGTGTTTATGGTCCTAATTCACTTCCTACTGATTTCAAACATACAGATTCACTTTCTGCATTTGTTGCCTTCTATGTTAACAAATATTCAGATTATCATGCATATCAGCTAGCATTCTAGCATATCTAATATACTAAGCATGAACTTGTGGGGATGGTAGCTCTAATTTTATATTGATCTGTTCCTTTTTTTTGTGATTAGTTATTGCAAGTATAATAATGCAATAAATACTACTAGTAGTAGCACTAGCAGTAAGCAAGTTATAATGACTTTTATAAGAAATATTAGATATATGTAAAATCAGCCAGTTCAAAGAGAATGGATTCACTATGGTATCAGCATTAATAATAAATAGATACTTATAAAATATTGGATTAGTATCAATTATATTCTTGATCTGATAATATATTTTTAACTTTAAGGAATCTATTGGAGATTTGAAATAAATCTATTAAGTATTGTCTAAGCATATATCTTATTCAAGAAATGCATGATGACCATTTATAAATCAAAGTATGCCTCAGTACTCATACTATATTACTAAGCACTCATACTCAGAGATATAGAACTCAATGGCTTGAAATCAAGGCTTGGATCTATATTAGAATCATCTGATTTGATTAGAATTATTTGATTTGATTTGATTGGTTTGGTTGAGCTTTTTCATTATTTATTTCCTCTATTTTCCTCTACAATTCTTAGACTGTGATAGATTATGACAAATCTATAATAGTCTGAAAGTGCTAGAGTCTCATCAGTAAATATATGGAACTATTTTACTAATATAGCTGGGACAGTAATCAAATAATCAAATAATTGGATAGTCAACAAACTTGTAAATAGATAAAGAAAAATGGCAAGCTGAAAAAATTATTAACAACTAACTAAATAACTAGATAACAAAATAATAGATTTGTCAAATGATGGAAATGTCTAATGTAAGAAATTACCAATTGGTAGAAGTAATTGGTAGGTTGAATGACAGAACAATGAACTAATAGGAGTAACTAACTAACTAAGTGTTTGGGTAGTAGCATAATGAACTAGTTGACTAATAGAAGTGACTGGATAATGACAAGATCAACATATGATAGTAACTGACTGACTAAATGATATAACAGTCAACTAACAAAGGTAACTAATTGGCTACATAATATAATAATCAACTACTAGAATAACAAACTGACTAAGTAATTTAGTAATCAACTATTAAGAATAACCAACTGACTAACTAACTAAATAAGAGAGTGGTCAACTGACCAAAACGGTAAACTAACTGAATAAGTAATTAGCCAACTGACCAGAATGATAAATTGACTAAATAACTAAATAAGTAACTAATAAGAAGAACTAACTAACTAAATGAGTAAATAACATAGTGGCCAACTAATTAGAATAATAAACTAATTGAATGACTAATTGATCAACTGACCAGAATAATAAACTGACTGAATAACTGAATGAGTAATTGACAAGAAGAATTAATTGATTAGATGATTGAATGATTAATTAACAATAATGACTAACTGACAGGATGATTGTATAAGAGAGTGGCCAACTGATAAGAATGATAAACTGACCTAGTGACTAGATGACCAACTGACCAGAATGATAAACTAACTAAATAACTGAATGAGTAACTGACAAGAATGACTAATTGACTAAATGATTGAATGAAAGAGTGGCCAACTAATTAGAATAATGAACTGACTGAATGGCTAATTGTCCAACTAACCAGAATGATGAACTATCTAAATGACTAAACAAGTAACTAACAAGAATAATGGAATAATTGAATAATTGAATGATCAACCAACTAAAAGGATCAACTGACTAACTGATGAAATAACTAATTGATTGAACTGATCAACTAACCAATTGACCAACTGATAAACTGATAAACTAATAGGAATAATCAGCTAACTAAATGATGGGATGACCAACTAACTGAATGAATCAACTAACTAACCAGTAAAATGATCAACTGACTGAAATAATCAACTGACTAACTGGTGGGTTGACTGACTGATTGAGCTGACCAACTGACCAACTGACCAACTAATGAACTGATAGAAATGACTGGCTGACTTAACAATGGGATAACCAACTGATTTAAGTAACTAACTTACTGATTAATGAAATGATCAATTGACTGAAATGATGAACTGACTGACTGATGAACTGACTAACTGACTAAGCTGACCAACTGATCAACTGACCAACTGACCAACTGACCAACTGATCAACTAATAAAATAATGAGATGATTAAGCTGAAGGCACTGAGTAAACTTTGTTACTAAGACAGTGATTGGCTGATGAGGCTGAATGAACTAACCAGCTTATAAAATAACAAACTGACCAAACTGACCAACTAATAAGTTGTATTGATGCTATTGTAATAAACTGAATTAACTACTATCAGTTGAGTTAGTCACCTCAGAAAAATTGTAGGTTTGCTGATGTTTTGATGAATCCTCTAGCATCATTCATAAGCTCTGATTAGTTGGACCCCTCACAAAAGAGGGAATTATGCAAGAGACCTTGGTGTAGCTGAAAAGGTCTGCTGTTTCAGCACCATCTTGGTGCTAAGGAAAGGCTGATGAAGCATGTCGATGAAATGGGTCCACCAAGTCCAAAAATGTACCCAGAAAGTCCAAGAGGTGAGTTGGACGTGTCAGGAGACATCAAAGGCGAACTGGACCATCGGATTGATGTCAGCCACATTGGATACAATAGAGAGAGTGGTGGCCGGTGACGGTATGAATGTGCCAAGTTGAAATACAGCGCCTGAGGGGACCTAGGTGACTTGGAGACAAAGTGTGATACTGAGCACAATGCAAACCACCAGATAATTGGAGATGGTGTCCATGGTGTTGGACAAGCAACAGAAATAAGTGCATTGATGAAATGAACATGCCACATTAAAATCCATGGCCAGGAGATCAACTGGGTGGGCTGGAGATGAGGAGAGACAGCGGATGTGATTGGGAGTGCCGGAATGATGTGGACAGCAACCAGATCAATGGGAGAAAGGGTGAGATATGGCGCAATGAGTAGTGCATGCTGCAACTCAAAACAAGCTGCTAGCAAGAGGCAAAGCAAGTCAGTACGAGAAGCACCAATACAAAACGGGGGGCGCACCTGAGAAATGAGCAGGCTGTGTCGAAGTGATGACAAGGAAGTTGATCAATGACTGACAAAGCTGGGCAGCTGACAGTGGCAGTGCTGGATGGTTCAGCCATGTTCAGACGTTCAGATGTTTGGAAAATTCAATTCATGAACTTTTTGCACAAGCAAACTAGTAGCTTGAGAAACAGATATGTGGTGTGCCTGCCTATATCTGCCCAGAAAACAAAGAAAGGATGATATAAATAAAATCTAAAAGATTTGAAAGAAGTGGAGTGAGAGGCACAACAATATGGTTGTAGTGCACACAAGCGGAAAGCCAAATCTCACATGTCACTTGGCAGAGGTCCTCCCGTCCCACATGATTCCATTACAGAAATCTAAAATGCTGTAAGAAATAATTCAGCCACTCGGCCAGTCTTATGTGTATTGATCTGGAGTGAGCAAGATGCTCTAATCAAGTCACCGCAATAGTTGGGTAGACCTCCACTGCAGGCTGTCATGCCTACTTGTCTCCTAGAGGTCCACACAATTTATACAATTTTAGATAGATTGCAAGGGTTTATGTAGCATCTAGCATGGTAAGTATATCTTGCACACATTAGAAAAGGGTCAGGCTTGGCCATCATCCCCTAGAACCTATCACCAACACACACATTCTCAGATGGTACCATCATGCCTCCTTTTTATGGACTTTCTATTGCCTCCTTCAGGAAATCAGCATCTTCAAGACTGAGATGGGCACTCACCGTTGTCTTCACACCTGCCTCTGGTCACTCACTTGTATACCAAATCACAGGTTCGCCCACATACTACAGTCTGGACATGCCACAGTCAGTTACTCTGAGAGAGGGGAACAATGGTTATCTGGGGAAAATACCTATTGGGTTTGTAGATGCAGAGAAACTTCATCACCTACATTCCACCCTGGCGTTCGTTCCCATCGACAATAAGAAGCCCTTGTGGAACTCCTGTGATTGAGTCATGGGTGGAATAACAGTGCTGTAGAAACTGGAGAGTCACCAGGTTGACAAGCATATCACTGCCCAATGGGTCTTGGGAAGGCTTGGTGACAAGTAGGGGACATGATCTGTACTTTGGGGGCTGTTTCCAGATGATTGTATATGTTACTTAGAATACTAGTGAATGAACACCTGTCCGCAATTCAGAGAACATGAGGAAATGAGATGATTGGAACACTAACTGATTCGGGACTCAGGCCAAGCCTCTGTAAAGCAAGGATGGCAAATCCAATCCTGGTCTGTTGAAGCAGACTTGCATCACAGCCAACTCATCGTGATTGCATTGTCAGCATTTTCATGTTTGGATCAGTCCACCCAGACTCACCATGTGACTTATAATTGCACATGTTAGTCAACGAGCTTTGAAGTCAGCTGGACAAATGTGGTAAGGTCCATGCATATCCATGCTTCCAAGTTCTGTGATACAAACACAATATACTCTACGTACTATGCACATGGCTTGATACAAAGCAGTTGTTTCAAGTTACTGAGTCAAGACTTGGAGTTACTTCGAGACCCAGTTACAAGTTGCAACAGTACTAGTAGTAGTTATGACCTGGGACAACAAACGTGCGATGGTGAGTGGTCCTATCACGATTGTCTGTTTTTTAGACATCTTGGCCATACATCTTACCCTTGAGAATCAACAATGCTAAAGAGGTTGGATCATGCCAATTGTTGGGAGTCGCTAATTTTCTAATACACAAACTAGGTCGTCGCCTGAGAAGAATGCTTTCATTGCAAGATGCAGATGGATGATTAGAATCTAGTGACTATCCCTTCAACCACTTCACAACCCCATGGTCAATGGCATCCATCATCATGATGTAACCCTGGTCAACCGTCACAACTGCCTGGCATGCATTCTCTTTACATTCATATATGTAAGGGAAAGTTGTCATCCTGGTGAGCATTGTCTGTTAGCATGCAAACTTTCTGATGAATAAAGTATCAAGGGGGAAAAATGCCAATGTGGCGACCACGTTATAGAAGCTTAGTGCTCCTTACATTCGTAGGGGCTTGTCCCCTGTCTTTCTAGGTTCCCATAGTGTTCAAGAGTGTCCTTCAGAACATCCCTTAGTGTCCCACGTCTATCTGCTCGTGATCACGTATGTATTTGTTTATTCCGGTACCGGACTAACACCAGACTACATATCTGGTATAATATCTGGTCATTCATCCGGTCGCTCGTTCCGCTTTCTATGTTTTATTTTTATTTTGTTTCTCTCTTACTCATATAGACTTATTGACCACCATATGGACTAATCAGTCTTCATATGCTTGCATGGTCCATGAGCTCTTCATACGTTTATTCTCTCTATTGAGTTCAGGTCATATCTCATCTCACTTCATACCTTGATACCACCGTCACCAGACTCGAGCTGTTACTTATATTCTAACTTCATATTTCATTTCTTGATACTGTTGGCAGTTGACTGACACTGTCACTTTATTCTCATCTGTACCTTACTTAGTCACAGGGTATGCCTGGACTATAAAAATCTTGTACCTTGTTTTAAATGGCAGGTTTTTGCACCCCATTGTTTGTCTCACTAAGTGTCAGACTCTATCGTCGAGTCTTCGTGGTGCTTTCCCTCCTCATTTGTCTTTCACCTTCATTGCTGTTCGTTCTATCTGCCATATCCGGTATGCTATCCAGTACCGGAAACTATGCATCCACTTCACTTACAAGTCCGGAATTGACTGGACTTGTCCATTTGCACTCAGGTCTTCTCGTAGCATCACCTTCTCACTCTACCAACCTTACCAAGGAACCCCTGGGATGAGTCTAACTTGCACCCACCACTTTTATCATCACCCAACTTGTTATCATTCTTATAACGTATCACCACATGTGTGGACCCTTCTATGTCTCTGGGAGGCACATTGAAAATGAAGTTGTTGTACTTGGCTTGCCTGTACCTGTTGCAGCTGAGGCTTCCAGGAACAAACCTGTCATGTGGACCAGTTGGATCCACAGCCGGGCGCCCACTAACTTGAACTGCGTGGCTGTTGGCTGATTTGAACAACACACCAGAAGTGCTATTTTGATCTTCAGGAGTCTTTGACCTCACTAAGGTAGGGGAAGATGGGGGTGTTGGAGCATGCAAGGAATCGGCTAATGTGGCACATTCTAGTTCTTTGCTCAAAACCAACTTGAGGAGGGCATCAGCTGTAGTGGTACACACTGATAGCTGCCAGAGCAACTTGGTTAGTAGTTCTGTTTTATGGATTGTCAGGTTCATCGACACTAGCTAGAGGCACCCTGACTCACCCATTTCAGCTGACTTACCAGTGTTGGTTGGTGTGACTGGAACACTGGGGGTGCACATGGTTGAAAGGTGGGGATGAATAGAGACAAATGAGGTGCTGGAAGTGCAAGGGATCCAATATGTTACCTTTTAAGGTCTGTACAGGTGCATGGTGTACTATGCGGGGAGTCCTTATGGACTCTGCGAACAGTCCTTTGGCATTTATTTTTGGCTCACAACTCAAAACCTCAAAAATAGAAGGTCAAATATGCCTCAAGAACACATTGTAGAATTTGTCTTTTCAGCCTGCGTTACCTGATTGAGGTTTATTGATTCCAGACTCGGATATCCCTTGCTAACTTCCACTTTCTGCCTAGATGCACCATGGATACATTGTATTGGATCCATTGACCCTGTTCAATGTGTCAGCATGCTTGATTGAGCCAACCACCAGCCTCTTGAGTAGTATGTGTAGTGTCTGTTTTTCATCACAGGCTCACAGACTGACTGACTGCATAGGGCTCATCATGTGTGATGTGTCAGCACACCTAATTATGTCAAATCACTAACCTCTTGAGTAGTACATGTGATGTCTGTTTTCTATTGAAAGCCTACAGGTAGGTTAACTGCGCTGGCAGGGCTCATTGCATATTTTTTCGTGCATGTTGTACTGAAGCTCTAAGTGTATGCTATAAGAATGATAAAAAGTTGGGTGATGATAAAAGTGGTGGGTGCAAGTTAGACTCGTCCTAGGGGTTCCTTGGTAAGGTTGGTAGAGTGAGAAGGTGTTGCTATGAGAAGACCTGAGTGCAAATGGACAAGTCCAGTCAATTCCGGACTTGTAAGTGAAGTGGATGCATAGTTTCCAGTACTGGATAGCATACTGGATATAGCGGATAGAACAAACAGCGATGAAGGTGAAAGACAAATGAGGAGGGAAAGCACCACGAAGACTCGACGATAGAGTCTGACACTTAGTGAGACAAACAATGGGGTGCAAAAACCTGCCATTTAAAACAAGATACAAGATTTTTATAGTCCAGGCATACCCTGTGACTAAGTAAGGTACAGATGAGAATAAAGTGACAGCGTCAGTCAACTGCCAACAGTATCAAGAAATGAAATATGAAGTTAGAATATAAGTGACAGCTTGAGTCTGGTGATGGTGGTATCAAGGTATGAAGTGAGATGAGATATGACCTGAACTCAATAGAGAGAATAAATGTACAAAGAGCTCATGGACCATGTAGGCATACAAAGACTGATTAGTCCATACGGTGGTCGATAAGTCTATATGAGTAAGAGAGAAACAAAATAAAAATAAAATGTAGAAAGCGGAACAAGTGACCAGATGAATGACCGGATAGTATACCAGATACGTAGTCTGGTGTTAATCTGGTACCGGAATAAACAAATACATACTTGATCGCGAGCAGATAGACATGGGACACTAAGGGACGTTTTGAAGGACACTCTTGAACACTATGGGAACCTAGAAAGACAGGGGACAAGCCCCTATGAACGTAAGGAGCACTGAGCTCCTACATCTGCAGAGGACTTTGAATCTGACTGTCCCCAGTCAGTCATGTGACCGGGTATTGAGGGTGGACCTTGAAACATGACAATGCCAGTGGAGTTTCACCTCAACACATTGTGTTACATCTCTCTCACTTCTCACTTCTCTTCTCACCCTTCTTCTCTTCTCACCACCATGTCTGCCAACTCAACCATCGACGACATCCTTGCCCTCAACTTCCAAGAGGATCTGAACTCGGCGCACGTCCAAGCAGTGCACACACTCAAGATGGCTGGCGAACGGGTCTACGCCAAGGCCCTCGCAATCCCGGATGACAAGGAGACGCTCCATGAGGAGCAAGAGATGTGGTTAACGAGGTGGGACAGCATTTTGGTATGTGACAGAACTTCTCACTCATGTTTAATGATATTAACCAACTTCTCAGAAGGATTTACAGGATTGCCTGCACCAGGTGCATGAGCATGGCACAGAAGCTCGTGTGGAAGGGCATGTCATCACTGGCATGGAAGCAGTCTGGAAGATGTCCAACAAATGGTGTGAGGAGATCAAAGCATGCCGCCGATGGGCTGAGGAAGACGAGGCACATCGACGACAGGAAGAGCAGGAACACATGAAGGTGCAGATGGACCTGGCCATCAAAAAGACACCAGAAGCGAGCAAGGGGACAACGCAGTGAGCGGTCGTCGTTGTCAGGTGTCCAGCAGCAACAACAACAACTGAAATCCCTGAGGCTGGGCCATCACACCCAGTTTGTACCAAGGTATGTGGTCACCGGTACCGATTCCGGTCAAGTACTAACTGGGTTGAACAGCAAGCTCACCCTGTTGTAGAGGACAACAATGACAAAGACGAAGACGATGGTGAAGAAGAAGAAGCTCCTCCTGCCAAGAAGGTGTCACTGACCGCATTCACCAGAACAATCATGCATGCCGAGCCATGCACCAAGTGCGTGAAGGCAAAAGAGATTTGCCGAGGGCCACCCAACCACACCTGCTCAAGGTGCTTGCGCCTGAAGGAGAGGTGTGAGAAGTCGCAGGGACAAAACCGGGCAAACCAGAAGGAAGAAAAGGCAATGGATGTGAAAGGCAAGGGGAAGGTACCCAGTAAGTGAACCGAATTACGAGTTACCAGCAGTACTAACTAATTGACAGTTCGCCCATTAAAACTAAGGCATCACATAACACCCACTCCAGAAGACAACGATGAAGCCATCGTCGTTGAAGATTCCGACGACACACCTGTGAAAAAGGTGCCACCCAAGAAGAAACAACCAATCCAACATGCGACGGTCTGGATGTATGGACGCGCAACACTGTATGAAGCCGGCCTGCTGGCCATCACCCGACTGGAGGCAGAGATGCTCCAGTGGCAGGCAGACTTCAAGAAGGCCAAGGTACAGTTGGCGACCACAGGGACAAAGATGGGGAACGCGCTCGCAGAATTGGCAAGCATCCGCTGTACCTGGGAACAGAGGATCAACAAAGGTGGGCTGTAGGTAGAAGTCGTCATGCCATCGTGTTCATTTCCTGTAGCATACTTGTGTCATAATTTGTATTGAATGTCATGTGTCTGTGTCTGTGTCTGTTGTCTGAGTCCGCCCAGTCCTAATCAAGAGAAAGAAAATAACCAAAATGAAACAGATTAAGAAAGAAAGGCTGGGGACACGACACCGGATAACAAGTTTCCACTTGATTTTTGTTCTTCATACATCTTTCAACCTCTTCCCCTACTGGATAGTAAGAGTCTGGTTTCGGTTGATACCAGATTGAAGCTGGGCCAAAAGCAAAGTGTGCATTCTGCGTCTGCACAAGCAAATGAAGTAAGAGCTCTTCAATGAAGTGAAAGTGATTCCTGTATTCTGTTTGTTTTAATCATTTTATAGTTTTAGTCTTTTGATGATAAGAGACGAGAGATACTATCATATGAGTGTCTGTTATGTTTCTTTAGTGTTTTGTTTTGTTTTTGGGAGACACCAGATGAAACCTGGGATGGAAGCAGATATATAGCGAAAGAGAGTCAAGGAAATTGGATATCGTGTTTTTGTGGAGGCAAGCTAGTCTTGAGAGACTGCTTCCTCATCTTCCTCATTGTTTTCAACATTGTCCTTAGCCTCGAAATCGTCCAACTCCATATCGCTTAATCCGGTAAGACCAGATACCAGAATCGTGATCTTCGTCCTTGTAAAGTAAGGTAGCAACTGAAATGCTGCATATCTTAACCTAGAGATGGCACCATCCAACTCTGCCAGCAAGTAAGATCCTCCAGTAGTCCTTCGAAGAACCACCATTGGACCCAAGTAGCGTGGTTTTGTCTTCCAGTTTAACTCTTTCTCTATCCAGGTATTCCGGACCAAGATGAGATCACCAGGACGGAACTCATAGTCTCGGATTCGGTTTTTGAAGTGCACCTTGAATTGCTTCAAGGACATGAACCATAGTGTGAAGACTTTTCTACACATAGACTCGATATCTTCCTGATGCTTTTGGAGCTGTAAGGCTCTCCAAGCAATCAGATCAGAACTAGAAACTTCATCAGAATCAGGAGCTGGAACAAGAAATGTGGCCTCTGCCAGATCGAAAGGAAAGAGGGGCTCGACTCTGTGCATCATGAAGTATAGAGAGAGTCCAGTTGACTTCAGAATAGTAACATGCTCTGCCCAAAAAACGGAGTGAGCTGTTAGCAGCCAGCGAATCTCCCCTCCCAGGGAACTTTTAACAATGGCCTCCCAGACATCAAAATGACGCCGTTCAACCACGCCATTCGCCTGAGAGTTATAGGGGGATATCCGGATATGCTGAATACCATACCGGTCGGATAGAGTGTTTAGTGCCTGAACAAAAGGCGAGCCATTGTCAGTAACCAATTCAGAGACAACACCCCAACGACAAAGGATGTCTTCGAAAATGAAAGAAGCAATAGTGGCTGCATTCTCTGAGCGCAGCATTCTCCATTCTGGATAAGCTGTCAGAGCACAGCGAGCCTGAACAATATACTGGTAGCTACCGGATTTGGGCATAACCATAGTATTGATGTGGACTTTTCGAAAGAGCCCACCCACAACCAGAACAGTGGGCGGAATGTGAATTTTTTGAGTTTGCCGGATTTGACACTTGTGACAGGTCTTGATGTACCATTTGACATCGTCGATTAACATGGGCCACCAGAAGCGGAGGAGCAACCGAGTCCAGACAGAAAAGACACCTTTGTGCCTGAGGTTATCATGAACCTCCTGAATGAGTCCATAATGGCATTCTACCAGAACAACCAACTGATGACAGCCATGGGGTTCTTGACGGTATAGAGCATCCCCCAGTAAGAAGAAATGAGTGACAGAATTGATGAAAGATTGGTAGTCAGAGTCGGCGATATCAGGAGGTTGAATGCGAGTCTTGAGAAATAACCGGATACGAGCAATCCAGGACTCTTTAATTAGAGCTTTCAAAGATCTTGGGATAACTGGGGTCGGAGAGTCTGGTACTGGTGCTGTGTTAAGCAGGATAGATAATCCATGCATGTGGCAAGTAGACCCAGCAGAATATCTAGAGAAGTGAGCAATGCCTGGAAAGGCAGGACTATGTTCATTAAGAAGTGAAATTGAGAAGGAATAGGTGTTATCTAGCCAACCCTCGAAGTCATCCTCCTCTGGAGGGTCGTCACCTGAGACCGGACGCCAGAAAAGGCCATCTGCCCTGGTATGCCAGGTAGTAGGAACATGAATGAGACAAAAATGAAAGAGCAGGATGCCAGAAATCCATCTATTGATGGTTGCATTGGGTTGTAGATCTGGGTTGTTTATCATACCCTTCATAAACTTTGCATCCATTTCCACTGTGAAGTTAGTGACACCAAAGATGAATATCCGGACTGTGCAAAGAGCGTGAAAAAGTCCATAAAGCTCTAATTTGGCTTGGGAATAATGGCTTTCGACCTTGGTGAGGCTGAGTGAGCCAAAGCGGTTTGGATACCACTTCCCATCATCACCTTCTTGGGAAAGGATGAATCCGACTGTGACTACAGATGTGTCAACAGCTAGGATCACCTCACGACCGGATTCATAATCCAAGTGCCGGAGGGCAGGAGAGGTACAGATAGCATCCTTTAGACGCTGCATAGAATATTTTTGTTCCTTACTCCATTTGAAGGGGACACCCTTTCGAGTGAGATGTACAAGGGGACGAGCAATAGAAGCAAAATCTTTAATAAAAATGTGGAGTACACCGCACACACCTAGAAATCTGCGCACATGAGTGAGGGTTTCGCACTCTGGCCAGTTGCGGATTTTCTGTACTTTGTTTTCGTGGGGGATCCAGCCATCCGCCATACACTTGTGTTCGACCACAGTGACATCTGGTGCAGCTAGAACAAACTTCTTGGCAGAGACGGTTGCTCCAACATTTTCAAGGCGCTGGATAATGCAATGAATGATCTCGAGGTGCTCCCAAATGAAGTGGCGAATTTCCAGATTACTGGGAATTGTCTCATATGAGCCATCCGGTCTCTGATACTGGGTGGTAACAGATTTCACTGGTAGGTCATCAATAAACAGATAGGTATAGCGAGGAATTTCGTCCTGAAGGATGAATGACATGTCTGCCTGATAGATCTGAACAGTGTTAGTGTAACCCATAGGAACAGTAGTGAGACGGTGTGGACCCATAGGACTATTGAATGTGGTCAAGTCCTGGGATTCCAGATGGAGTGAACATTGGTCATATCCGGCGAACAGATCCATCATCCCATACACTGCGTATCCGGCAAAGGATTTGGCAAAGTGTTCCACGAATGGAGGGGTGGAAGAGTCGCAAATAGTAACCCCATTAAGAGGCTGTAGGTCATGAACAAGACGAAGAGATTTACCGTCCTGCTTAAAGACGCAGAACCAACGAGACCAGTAAGAAGCAGTAGATGGTTTGTAGACTCTGGATGCGATTCGGTCCTTGATGATTTGAATAGCACCATTCCACATAGCAGGTGGAACCGGAATGTTTCATAGAGCCCAAGGAGTATGGGGTACGGTCGGGATTTTAACCAGAGAAAAATACCATTCATCAAGTCTACCTCGCTCAGTAGGAACCCAAGTGAAGGCTTTCTCATGGTCACAGAGAATCCAACAAACTAGTTTGACTTCTTCTGGCCAGAGCCATTTAGCAGGATCGAGATCTAGATTGTCAGCATGTTCTTGGATAAACCGGACACCGGGAACAAAGTCTGGAGGAATAACCGGAAGTGGTTTGAGTCCAGCAAGCAGATTTTCTGGTAGAGTCCGTGTAATACGAAACTCTGCATCAGTGGGTATGACCACTGATTGAACCTTCTTAGCCACTGGTTTATAAGCCAGGACATGTGAGGTTTCATCATAAGAATAAACAGAAGAAAGGGCAGAAATGGCTTCCAGTTGAAGGACAGATTGAGTAAAAGAGAGATAAGTGTAATTTGAAGAAGGAGAAGTGGAAACATATAGAGAAGAAGAAAGGACTGGAACCAGATTAAGACTGGATTGAGTAGACGTTATATTGGAATCTCCCCAACCATAAGGTGGATCATCAATTTCTAAAAACCCATTTCAAGAATGAATTGATGGTTATTACACTGTTTCCGGTCACGACAGCGAGGGCACCCTTCTAACCAAGCCCGGGTAGGCAAGGTATACTGCTTCCCTGTATTAGGGTCACGAAGAGTTATGTTCTGGGCACCATCCGGAAAATCTTCTGTGTTAGCACTCATAAGACAATGGAAAGGACGACCAAGCAACAAGTCGAAGTTAGCACGAGCCAGGATTTGTACCTGGACCATGACTT
>JBBPTW010000108.1:0-31080 GCA_038094575.1 Phylloporus cf. nigrescens | reverse complement strand
GACTTAGACTGTCACATTTATTCTGATTAGATTCTATCTCATTTCATCTCCTTGTTACCATTGACAGTAGCACATGTGTGCTGTCTAGTTTATTTACATCAGTGCCTGAGTATGCCCAGACTATAAAGTCTTGTACTTAGGATACTGAATGCCAGCTGAGTTTGATTGGTTTTTGTCCCGCCATTCAATGTACCCTTCATTTGACTCTATTGTGTAGTCATTGGGGTGCTCAGTTCACCATCTTTGTCTGTCTTCCTCCTCGTCTCTCACTATCTGCTTCGTATCTGGTCTTTTATCCGGTTTTCCCGTGCTCTGGATTACACCGGACACCCTCTATCCGGTCTTCCCGCACTACCGGAAACTCTGCAATCCAGTTTCTCGCGCTCTGGACACTCTGGTCCACTTTTCTCTCGAGTCTGGAATCATCTGGACTCATCCATACGCACCAAGGTCTATCATAGCGACCCCTTCTCACTCACTAACCTTACCAGGAACCCCTTGGGTCAAGTCTTACTCGCACCCACCTTTCACCCCTCACACCTTTTATCTATCTTACAACGCTAGGAATACTGCACCATGTGAGTTGAACTTGCTGTGCATTTAGAACTCCAAGATGAGGAAATGGAGGATATGGTGTCCCTGGATAACAACATCTGGGACGAGTACCTCAAATTATTTTTCAAGGAGCAGTGTACTTGGCAAGTATCTCAGTGCCTATGCCCCACACTTAGAGCTGACGCAGTTTTTATTGCTCCTCAGATAGGTTGCTGTGCGGTAACCCTGCCACTTTCCCCTTGTAGCTACATAAGTAGTTACATGTCTGAGTATGTACAGTGTACCAATAAAGGGAAATGTATGCACCAAACCATGTGTGATGAGTACAAACAGGGAAAAGTGGAAAAGCCCAAGATCTCTGCTGACACTTGGCTCTTAGACTCAGGAGCATTAGTGCACTTCACAAATGTGCACTCTAATTTTGTCAAGTACCAAGACTTTAAAGAGCTGAAGTTCTCAATGACAGCCAATGGCCCTGCCTTAATTTGTGGATCTGGATCCATCATTATTGAGCATAAGGGATGACCTGTGCAGATTTTGCCAGTCATATACATGCCAACATGTGACATTAAATTAATGTCCCTGGGGCTGCTTCTTAAGGACACATGCCTGACAATAGTAACCTCCCCTGGCACAATTAATATCTACAATAAATGCACAGGAATGGAGTTAATGTTGTTCACCACAAATGGCAATAGCACCCTATACTGGATGTATGCGCTCACTATTTACCTGAAAGGAACTTTGAGATTCATAAATAATGTGGATTATGAATTGATCCATCAGAAATTAGGGCACCCCTCCAAAGAGGTGATAAAGGCTGCCAAATGACACATCAGGGATTTCCCTGAAGTTGTACCCCTGTCTTATCCAAAAGTTTGCACCAGATGTCAATATGGCAAACAGCCCAATTAGGCATTTCCTCATAGCGAGAAGCGGGCTTCCACTTCCTTTGAGTTGATTCATTTGGACCTGAAGTCTTTTAAAGTAGAATCTTTCTCCTATAAGAAGTACACCATTGTCTTCTTAGACAACTATAGCTCATATGTGTGGGTGGTGTGCATCTGGTTGAAGAACCAGATGCTTTGGATAGTAAAGCAATTTATTGCCTTCCTCTGAACACAATACAATGCCTGTATTAAACATTGGTGCTCTGACTGAGGTGGAGAATATACCTTGAAGGCATTTACCAAATACATGAAGGATCAGGGGATTAACATCCAGCAATCTGCTCCCTATGCCCACCAGCAAAACAGTAAAGTGGAGTGCCTCATCAGGACACTGACAGACAAGGTGCAGGCAATGCATTTCACCACTTGCCTTCCTCCTTCATTTTGGAAACATGCACTCCTACACATGGCACACATCTACAACCATGTCCCATGCCAACAAGTACAATGGAAAACCCTCTTTGAGTTGTTAATGGGAGAAAAGCCTTCCATTGCCCATTTATGGGTCTTCAGATATGGTGCCTATGTGCACATTCCCAAAGAGGCTATAAAAGGAAAACTTGAGGCAAAATTGTAACTCATGGTGTACCTGGGCATTTTGGGGTCTTCAAACACCAATTTCCTTTTTCTGCAGCCAAATGGCTCTATTTTTACAGCCACACATGCTGTCTTTGATAAGCATCTTTTCCTAAAATATGGTGTTGCTAAGCCACATAAAATAACATCACACACATACCTCGTGCACTTGCATGATGAGGATGAAAGATCCAAGGTCAGCCAAGACAACCCTGACCTCTCTGAGTCTGAAAGTGAGTTAGATGTGGAATCCGCTCCTCACTATAATTCATCTTCTGGTAATAAGTCTGACATGGAAACTGCTCCTCATTCCCCTAGGTTAGAACCAGAAGTCCTCTCTCCTCCAAGAACACCACCAAGAAGCAAAGAAGCCAAGCAGCAACCATCACCAGTTCTGAGACACTTTGGACACAAATGGCACCCTCCTCTCAGGCCAGGCAATGCCCTGGGAGAGTGCCAGGATCCTGTAAGGCAGGTTCAAGATCTTGAGGATGAATCACATTGGAAACAGGAAATCAAAGGAGATGTGGAAATGCTCCTGGAGAACCCTGAAGGGAAATCCTATGAATCCCAATTCACATTTGAACAAGACTGGATCAGTTGATCAGAAAAGAGGGGGTAGACCTTTACAATTATTTGTGCTCTAAAGCAGTCCCCTACTCAACCTCAGTATCCAATGTGCAAGACTGGACTTTTAGGGACATCTGAAAACTCCCACCTAGTGAACAAGCCAAGTGGTACACTGCCTGTGAGCAGGAACTCAAAACCTTGAAGGAATGAAAGGTCTATGAGGTAGTCAGCTGCCCAAAAGATAGAAGGGTCATCAAGAATAGATGGGTTTTTGATGTCAAATTGGATGGGCATAAGCATGCCCAGCTAGTAGCCAAGGGTTTCACCCAGGTCAAGGGTATTGATTTCAATTAAATATTTTCCCTGGTGGTCCACTTCAAGACAGTGCAGCTTATGCTTGCCCTCAGTGCTCTAGAAGGCTGGAGTATCACAGCCCTAGACATCAGATCTGCATATCTGTATGGCAGCCTGGATGAGGAGCTCTATATGGAGTTTCTGGAGGGATTCACCCCTCAAAGTGCAAAAGGAAAAGTCTTGAAGCTTTGATGTGCTATCTACAGTCTTAAGCAAGCTGGAATAGCATGGTGGCATGAGCTTGATTGATTGATGAAGAAGCTCAACTTCCAGCATATAAAGTCTGATGCCAGAATCTTCATCCTTGGTAAAGATAAAGATTTAGTCATTGCCATAATCTATGTTGACGATGCCCTGTTCTATGGACCAAATAAGTTGCATGTAGACCATGCAAAGGCCAACTTTATGAAGCAATGGGAGTGTTGTGACCTGGAGAAACCTTGCAAGTTCCTTCAGATGAATATTCACTGCAATGGCAGCAAGGTCTATCTAGACCAATGGGAGTACCTCAGGAAGGTCATAGAGTACTGTGGCATAACCAACACCAAGTGTGCACCTACTCCTTTGCCAGAGGGTTATTATCCTCTAAAGAACAAAGCCCCACTTGATCAGGAATTGCGGATGCACTTCCAGATTGTGATCAGCTCATTACTATATTTACATAATGATCGGAACTTGTCCCAACATATCATATGCAGTGACTCAACTTGCTTGTATGTCAGCTAACCCATTACTCGAACACTTGAACCGTGCACTTTATATTTGCCAGTACTTGGTTAGAACCCTGGAGATGACTCTTATTTACAATGGAGCCTCCAGGAGAGGATTAACAGCCTGGACTAACTCTGATTGGGCACAAGATCCAATTACCCATCACTTGCACATAGGCTTCTGCCTAAAGATTGTGGATGGTGCATTCCTATGGTCATCGCACCAACAAAAAACCACAGCGCTCTCCTCAACTGAGGCAGAGTATATGGCATTGAGCAACTGCACTCAACAAGCATGCTGGATACATCAGCTCATGTCGGAAGTTGGCTATTGGCTCTGCCCCTATCAAGACAGTAGATGTCCTAATGGCACAAATAGAAGAGAACTATGTCCAGTGAAGGATACTCACTGGAATAGATGGGTTCAGCAAAAGAGTATAAGGGTGGTTTGGAAGAGAGCTTTGTTAAGCTGATATGACTGAGTGGAGCGTGAAGAGCATGAAGCTGCTTGTTATTAGCCCAAGTAGGAGGGTGAGGTTTATATACTACAAGTATCTGTTTGTACTTGTGTTGGACTATTCTACATATAGTAGATAAGAAGAAGTCCATGGAACTTCATAGAAGGATCATGTGATCAGGATATAAATGGAGCCCAATGGCAAAAGAAGCTCTTATCTATGACTTCAGCTGCTTACTGATCATCTAGTAATTTGAATAGTGTAAGCAGCCCATGTGGCAATGTAAGGACCTAGAATTCTAATAATAGGAAGAAGAATTGGCAAAGAGAATACCAGATATTCTCAACACTCCTCCTCACTAGAAGATTATTTTAATGAAAACACTGATAGAAGCTTCAAAGTGGCTCTTCTCTGTAAAAACTTATCCTTGCCCAAGTTCTTTGTGAAGATATCAGCATACTGTTCATTTGTAGGAACATAGAACAGTTGTATCTCTCCTTTGAAGACACATTCCCAAATATAATGGTTGTCCTTTCAGACATGTTTAGAGTGACCATCTTGAGTAGGATTTGTAGCCAAGAATATTGTACCTTGGTTATCAATGCATAGTGGGAAAGGTCTGAGTTGGAATCTGAACTCCTCATATAAGTTTCGGATCCATTGTAGTTGTTTAGCTACCTCAGTCATTCCACAATATTCAGCTTTAGTGGACAATAGTCAAACTCGTTGTTGTTGTTGTGATAACCATGAAATGATATCATTGGCAAGATATATGCCATAACCAGTAGTTGAGTGCAAAGTCACAATATCACCAGCCTAGTCAGTATCACAATAGGCAATGAAGCCATTTCTTGTTCCTTCAGAGGAATATTGTATGCAAAGTTCTTTCATTATAGAAAGATATTGCACAATGTGCAATGCTTTTTGCAAATGTTCCTTCATTGTATTAGCAGAGAATTGTGACATTTTAATGACAGAATAGGCCAGGTCTGGTCATGTACCAAGCATGATGTAAAGTAACAAACCTATGATGGATTGATATTGAGTTCAAAGGGAAGGTGAAGCTTTACTTTGGAAAGATCAGGGATCATAGCCCATAGAAAGAGATATGGTTTTTCCTTTGCAGTTATCAAGAGCAAAGTGTTTTACAACTTTGTCTGTGTAGAAAGATTGATCAAGAGAAATAGTCCATTTCTTATAATCTCTTGTAATCCTCATACCAAGATATTCCTTCACTTTGCCAAGATCATGAGATTCCCAGTGCTTCATAAAGGTCTTCTTGTGTTGATGAAGGAGTGCTTTATTGCTACCAGTAAAAAGAGCATCATCAATGTAAGTGAGAATTATAATTATATTCTGACCAATGATTTTATAGTAGGTACCTGGATCTGAGGTAGTCCAGGTGAATCTCATTTCGGTGAGGGGTTTATGCAACTCTTTGTTCCAGGAGAGTGCAGCCTGTTTAAGTTCATAAATGGACTTTCTCAGTTGACAGACCTTTATATCGTGGCCTTTGACAATGAAGCCTTCTGGTTGCATTAGATAAATCTCTTCATCCAGGTTGCCATAAAGGAACATAGTTTTTACATCCAAAGCCTCCAATTCCCAATCATGGAGGGTGGCTAACGAAAGGATGAGTCACACCATTTCAAACCTTGCAACAGGTGAAAAGGTATCTTTATAGTCAATCCCAAATACCTGTGTAAAGCCTTTTGCTACGAAGCAGGCTTTATATCTACCATTGCTTTTGTGAGTGAACATCTATTGTCCAGTGACAGATTTTTGACCTTTGGGTAGATCCACCAGATCCCAAACTTTGCATTCTTTGAGAGACACAATCTTCTCCTGGCATGCAGTCCTCTAGAGTACTTGTTCTGATTGAGATAGTTTCGCTATGTCATAATACTGATTAGGTATGTTAGTGACACCTGCTGCCAATGCCATATGATGGCATATCCACGAGTCTGAATACATCTGTCCAAGATCATCTTCCTTATTAGTAGGTTGAACGTCTGGTGACATAGACATGGTTTGATTATCACAAACCAACATTATAGGTGGCTCCTCCTGAATTGAGGGTAGTCCCCTTAGTTCTTGTTCTATCTGCACAGGTGGTCTAGTACTATATGCATTGTCAGGTAAAAACTGCAGCATAGGAGTATGAGCACTAAATTGTCTATCAATAGAGGGACGAGTATTTGATCGAGATTCTGTCATAGGATGATGTTGATGAGAACAGGATCGAAACTCAGGTAGCAATTTCATAAGGTTGTTGTTCAGGTGGAAGCCAGGTATGAGTACCTTGAAGTGGAGGTGGTGAGGAAGGAATCGAGACTTTCAGTGATTCATCTTGATAATCAGGAGTCCAGAAATCAGGATTGTAGGAACTCTGATTCTTTCTCAATAGTATACTGCTTATGTTGATGTTGTCTGTCTATAGATGTTTGAAAGGATATGTCCATTATAGTTTGTTTCTGTGGAGGATGAAGAGGTGAGAACTGTGAAGTTCTATAAAAGGTTGGACATTCAGATGTTTCTCTTGGTTCCATAAGTGGGAAATCAAAGAATAGTTGACTTGGTGGTCATTCAGACCTGGATCCATCCAGGTTTCTTTGAGAGTCAAAAATGCTATTTTCAGATCAAAGTGAAGCTGGGGATGGAGCATAAGGAGTAGTTTGACAGGAGTCCTGTTGCTCTCAGGATTCTGGTTGATTGGGGTTAGAATCTACACCATAAGATTGAGGTAAGACTATATGACCATTGTAGGAGCTTACTGCTCCTTACATTTGCAGAAGCATTTTCCTTGCCTTTCTATGTCCAGCCCTCATCCTTCAGGTCCTTTCTCCATGTCCCATGTCAATCCACTGAATCTGGTCCATCTGATCTTTGAATCTGGTCAGTCCGGTTTTGAGTCCACTTAATCTGGTTTTTTAGGTTTTTAAGTCTGGTTTTTCTACTATATTTCACTTATCCTTGTTCCCTTACTCATAGGAGCTTATAGCCTCTCATTAGCACTTATTTGCCTTTGTTTCTGCCATAGGTTTGAGACCACTAGCCACTCTCTTTCAATTCAGATCTTAGCTCACTTTGTCTCCTTGTCAACTTGTTCTGTCAAACTTATTTTGATTACACTTCACCTCATTCTGTTTCCTTGATACCACTAACAGCAGCATGCTTGTGCTGTCATGTTTATTTATATCAGTACCTGAGTCAAGGGAAATGCCCAGACTATAAAGTCTTGTACTTGGGATACTGAATGACAGCTGAGTTTGATTGGTTTTTGTCCCACCAGTCAGTGTACCCTTTGTTTGGCTCTATTGTATAGTCATTGGGGTGCTCAGTTCACCATCTTTGTCTGTCTTTGTTCTTGTCTTTCACTATCTGCTTCATATCTGGTCTTTTATCCAGTTTTTCCATGCTCTGGATTACACCGGACATCCTCTATCCGGTCTTTCTATGCTATCAGAAACTCTACAATCCAGTTTCTCGTGCTCTGGACACTCTGGTCCACCTCCCTCTCCAGTCTGAAATCGTCTGGACCCATCCATACACACCAAGGTCTATCATAGCTACCCCTTCTCACTCACTAACCTTACCAGGAACCCCTTGGGTCGAGTCTTACTTACACCCACCTTTCACCCCTTACACCTTTTATCTTTCTTATACTGTGAGGTTCTGGATTCTTAGGTTTGTCTTGTTCCTCAGTAAGGTTGAGATGGGGTTCAAGGTTTTCAGGGATTGCCCTAGATCCATTAGGTTCTTATCTCGAACAGTAAGGGAAGACCTGTTCATTGAATAAGGTAGTCTTTGTAATGAAGACTCTTCGTCTGGTCATCAACCAAAAGTGGTAGGCTTTGGTGTTTGATTCATAACCAATAAAGACCATTTCTTCAGCATGTGGGAAGAGTTTATTGAGACACTGTTCCAGTTGGATGTGCACATAGGCTCGACAACCAAAGGTTCAGAAATATGAAATGTCAGGTTTTTTACCAGTAAACATTTCTAAAGGAGTTTTTCAATCAAGGTGATGCATCAGTTGATGATTGTAAATATGCAATGCTGTTTCAGCAGCATCTTGCCAAAAGGTTTGTGGTAGACAAGCATGATGTCACATAGCATTGGCTTTCTCCATAATAGTGCAATTAAATTGCCACTCTTCCATTCTGTTGAGGGGTATGGGAAGCAGATATTTCATGTGTAATGCCTTTGTTTGCAAAGAACAACTGTAGTCTTTTGGCCATGAATTCCCCTCCTCAATTAGAGCATATAGAGGTTAGAATTACACCTGATGTAGTCTCAGCCCATGTTACCATGTTTTAAAAGCAGGTTGTGACATCACTTTTCTGACACATAAATGCCAGACAAGCATATCCACTAAAATCATCAATAAAAGTTAGGATATAAAGAGATTAGGATCAAGATTTGGTTGGGAAAGGTCCCATCATGTCTGTATGAACTAATATCACAGGACGGCTAGCTTGTTTGGATGAGTTCAGATATGAAGATTCCAACATCTTGCCTAAAGCACAGCCTTTACAAGGAGATTCAGAGGAAGGTGCTGTGATAGGAGGAATGCCCAAAAGATGTTTATGGGCATGACAAAGTGCATTTTTGGATGTGTGTCCAAGTCGCTGGTGCCAAAGATGATAAGGGTCTAACCCTTCAAGAAAGTTGGCCTCAACACTAGGTATGATCTGGTTTGACCAAAACCAGTGAAGATTGTTCCCAGATGACAAAGCAGTGGCCTGTATCACCAGGTCTCTTTTGTTGTTCAAGATCAGTGATTTGTTTTTAGTTATCTTGCATCGGTAACCTTCCTTTGTAAGGGATGATACTGAGAGTAACTGGTGTCACACTTTTGGCACATACCATACTCCTTTTAGTATGAGAGTTTTTCCTTTTATAGCACTGGGTTGGACAATAACTTTACTGGATCCAAACATGGAGACAGTTTGTCCATTTGCAACAGTGGCAGTTACCTTTTTGTCTCCTAGATGAGTGAAGTCTCCTTTGAAAGGAGTAAAGTGATTGGTACAACCACTATCAATCATCCAATGCTTTGATCAAAAGTCTGAGTCTGATAGGTTAGTACTTTCCACCATATAAGCATAAAAGTTATTGGATTCATCTCAGTAATTGATCACATTGTCGCCTACAGAATATCTGGGGAGATGTTCCCTGGGCAGACGTGGAACAGCCATTGCTGGTGTCACCCATTTCTTAGGTACCAAGCATTCTAGATGATCGATGTCATCCAGATATCCTTGACTTGATGCTAATCCTCCAAGAGATACAGTGATCCCTTTTTTCTTTCCTTTTTCCTTCTTGATAGATAATGACACTTTGGCTACCAAAGGGGAATGGTCAGCAGAAGCATGTTCAAAAGGGATGAAGGAACATATCCATGTTCATGCCATTGTCCATCTCAAAGTCTTCTGGCTGGAGGTTGGACATGTTGAGGTGGTCCTAATAAAAGAACGACAAGTCTACCTCCTCCTCAACTTCTTCCATCAACACAAAGTCAGATCCATTCCAATGAAGGTGGGAGTTGGAAGTCAAGGGTCCTTCGACGACATTGGCCAAGGATTCTCCTACTACCTCTGAAGCCTTTCCTTTGCCTTTCTTGTCCTTTTGACCAAGGCATTGCTCCTTTGCCTTCTAGAAGATTGATTTCTTCTTTTGACCTTCCTGAGGTTTCTTCTGGTATGGTTTTGAAGAACTGGCACCAGAGTTGTTACTTGAGGGTCCAGCCTATCATTGCTATTGCCATTGTGGCTTGGCAGGTGGTCCTCTTTTGATGGTAGCAGACCTCAGGGATTCAACAGCAGCGCCAATATGAGAGGAAAGGGAGCAGGTAAAGCAAAGGTCCACTTCAGCAAGGATTTTGCCAGTGACAAGTTTGATAGTGAAGTCAGCTGGCTTCATGGTTTGTACCATGGTGGAGGTAAGAACATAGTAGGTGTCTGGAAGACAAGAAAGAATAAACATAGCTTTGAATAAATTGGGCAAACTTAGACCAGCACTGATAAGTTGGTTGAAATGGAATCTCATATTGTTTAGATCATCCATGGCAAATTGCTCATAAATGTTCATCTTAGAGATCCAGGAAAACAGCTGAAACTGTCCTGGAAGTCCAGAGGCTCCAAACAAAATAAAGAGTTGGTTCCAAAGGTGTTTGGCAACCAATGAGTAAATACAATCTCTGTTGGCATCAATGGTGAGATCCCATTCGTAATTGACATTAGAATGGAGAGAGAGTAGGACAAAAGAAGCCCTTTGGTCTTGTTTGATCACAAAGCATATTTGCAGATCCCAGAAAGGACAGGGATATATTGGTAGATGGAAGTTTTGACCTTCAGGTTGACATCAGGAAGAGACATGATATATCTGTTCCAAAAATGTCATCAGCAAGACTTTCATTAATGATATAATCAAATAAGGAAAAGGAACTCAATGAAGGAGATGGGGGCAGCAGTATATGATGAGCCACCAGTGTAAACACCGGATTTACTGGTACAAGTACTGGAGTATGAATCCCAGAAGATAATGCAGGCAGTGTAAAGAGCATGCCAGGCATTTGAGGAGTAATGTTCCCAGAAGGTAGCTACATACGGCTGTTCCAACACGCCCACGCTGCGCAACGCCTTGCTCACTTCAGCCCGCGAGAGACCACAAAAGACGAGCACGATGCCCTTGGCAGCCAGCAGCCTCTGAACCCTTACGAACGCTTCCGCAGCAGACAAGTCGACTCCAGCGACGAGCGCAAGGTCCACGACAACGAAACAGACCGGGTGCGCATGAAACGTGGGGTCGTTGACCAATGACCGAATGGTGTCCTCGACGTGGGATATGGTGCCAAAGAAGAGGAAACCTTGCAATTGGATAATGCGTGTCTGTTTGGACACTTCGCGGATGTAGGCATGGTGAGTGACTGGTCGGTGGACAGTAGATATGGCGGCGTCCCCCGTGTAGCATGACCGAATGCTTCGCCGCTGAGAGTTTTGAACGACAAAGAAGAGACCTAACGAGTAGCACAACCAGTGAGTATTGAGTACTCAAGAGATCGGGGTCGACTCACAACTGATGACGATTCCGAACAGAACACCGATGACGAAGTCCCAAACAGTCATGGTCACCATGATGCTGATTATCGTGATGTATTCCAACCTGGCCAGATATTGTATCACAAAAACAAACCCCAGTACACCAAATATCTAATGCTCACCTGCTCACGCGATGTCTCGTGTCCCATAATGCTTCCTTCACAAGGTCAATGCCAAGGACGAAAATGAGGGCGCCTACAACCATGACGGCTAGGTACGTAGCATGTCTACATCAAATTCGCAAAAGACTCCAAGCTAGAAGGGACGTACGGATGTATGCGATCGGACCGGTACCAATAATCAGAAGCAAAAACGTAGCTATAGCGAGCATAAACCCAGCGACGCGATTCCCTCCCCCTACACGATAAAACCTGTGTTTTCTCATTACACCAAAGGTGAGCTAGGAATGGAAATGACTGACAAGAGTGTATTGACATAAACCAGATAATTCAGACTCGAAGTACGTTCAGTGTCTCACCACAGCACATGATAGATGGGAACGTACACAGTACCAAGACAGCCTGCAGCAAGATTAGAGACTCCATGAGCAACAAGTTCTTTATCCGTATCGACGTCGTCTTCGCCCAATGATTCAACTCAAGGGATTCCTGGTAAGGTTAGTAAGTGAGAAGGGATAGCTATGATAGACCTTGGTGCATATGGATGAGTCCAGACAATTCCAGACTTAAAAGGAAGGTGGACCAGAGTGTCCAGAGTGTGAGAAACCAGATTGGATAGTTTCCAGTAGTGTGGGAAGACCAGATAGAGGATATCTGGTGTAATCTGGAGCGTGGGAAAACTGGATAAAAGACCAGATATAAAGCAGATAGTGAAAGACAAGAACAAAGACAGACAAAGATGGTGAACTGAGCACCCCAATGACTACACAATAGAGCCAAACAAAGGGTACACTGACTGGTGGGACAAAAACCAATCAAACTCAGCTGTCATTCAGTATCCCAAGTACAAGACTTTATAGTCCAGGCATTTCCCTTGACTCAGGTACTGATATAAATAAACATGACAGTGCAAGCATGCTGCTGTCAGTGAAACAGAATGAGGTGAAGTGTAATCAAAATAAGTTTGACAGAACAAGTTGACAAGGAGACAAAGTGAGCTAAGATCTGAACTGAAAGGGAGTGGCTAGTGGTCTCAAACCTATGGCAGAAACAAAGGCAAATAAGTGCTAATGAGAGGCTATAAGCTCCTATGAGTAAGGGAACAAGAATAAGTGAAATATAGTAGAAAAACCAGACTCAAAAACCTAAAAAAACCAGATTAAGTGGACTCAAAACTGGACTAACTGGATTCAAAGATCAGATGGACCAGATTCAGTGGATTTGACATGGGACATGGAGGAAGGACCTGAAGGATGAGGGCTGGACATAGAAAGGCAAGGAAAATGCTTCTGCAAACATAAGGAGCAGTAAGCTCCTACACTGTTCTGGTGAAGATAGAACATGTGGTCAGTTTCATTGTTGAGGAGAACATCTTTGTCCTTCATTTCTTGGTCCTGTGGGAGATATGGGTCAAAGAAAGTGGTGGTGTGAAACTGGGGAGTGTTGCTCAGACCTGGTTTCTATGGAAGATGGATAACTACCACTGGAGCACCATCCTAATTCTGATATTTCAGGTCATCGTAGGAATTGACAACAGTGAATTGTGGTGTGGGGAGTGTAGGCATCATAAAGAGGAGGTGATGTCAGAGGATGAGATGTGAAATGAGGAGAAGGTGTTGGTAATCACAGCAAGATATGAGGTCCAATGAGGAAGGGGCAATCTTGGTGGTCAACAAGTCTTTGGCTTAATTGCTGAAGGACTACATTGTTTCAGTAATAACAGTAGACTCCTCATTCAAGTACATGGCAACAGAAAGAACAGGGTACAAAGAGTGGTACCCCAGGTGAAATGATGTGGTTAGGCACTACTCATCCATCGATTAAATGAACATTGCTATCAGGGTATATCAGAGGGAAGGAGTTTTCTTGGAGAGGGGGATCCTTGGGATTTGCTGCTAGAGTGGTCTTGACAGTGGGTTGTTGCTTGGAGCTATGGCTCGATGAAGCAACCTGGGATTCAGGGGGCTCAAGGGAGCGAGAAGAGGACTGAGGAGGAGAAGGTGCAGGGGAGTCTTCTTTAGTACTGACCAGTGCAGGTAGTCTGCGAAAAAGGATGTGAATATCCCAATAGTCAGTTCTGAGTCTATTGGTTGTATAGAAATGGATAGGATCTGGAGTCTCAGCATTAAGCCAGTTCCGGAGGAAAGCCCAAAGGGCAGTCCTAAGGATCTCCTTTGTGTTATCTGTACCAACTCTGGGGGTAACGAAGAAGGTTAATCACACAATGGCAAAAATGATCAGTTCAACAAATTGTTGAGCAAACCCAACCATCTGCTTGTTGGTGAAAGGCATTAGTACATGATAATAACATCCTTAAGATGGAGCAGAGCTCATAACCTATCAAGACAGTAGATGTCCTGATGGTGCAAACAGGAGAGGACTATGTCCAGTGAAGGATATGGATGGGTTCAGTGAAAGAGTATAAGGGTGATTTGGAAGGGAGCTTTGTTAAGCTGGTATGACTAAGTGGAGCATGAAGAGCATGAAGCTGCTTGTTATTAGCCCAAGTAGGAGGGTGAGGTTTATATACTACAAGTATCTATTTGTACTTGTGTTGGACTATTCTACATATAGTAGATAAGAAGAAGTTCATGGAACTTCATAGAAGGATCATGTGATTAGAATATAAATGGAGCCCAATGGCAAAAGAAGCTCTTATCTATGATATTAGCTGCTTACTGATCATCTAGTAATCTGAATAGTGTAAGCAGCCCATGTGGCAATGTAAGGGCCTAGAATTCCGGTAATAGGAAAAAGAATCAGCAAAGAGAATACCAGATATTCTCAACAGCCCCATCTCTGTCTGCAAAGACAACCAGGGATCACTGTTTATAGCTGAGAATCTGGTTATAGAGTGATGGTCCAAACACATTGAGGTAAAATACCACTTTATCTGAGATCATGTTGCTGAAAAGAAGCAGATTGAACTTTACTTTATCCTAGGCACTGACAACCCCACAGATATATTCACCAAGAATCTTGAAAAAATAAAGTTCGAGAAGTTTAGGACTCTGCTAGAACTACAGCCATACCCATCTCCTTTGTGAGGATCGATGGATGCTGGCCACCTGAATAAGGAAGCATGGATGCCACCTCACCCAATGGTATGCTCACTGTGAACCAACTGGTACACAAAGCAAGGGGGGGTATTGATATATTTATCCTATCTTATCTTTACTTAGATTAGATACCAATATTAGAGCTCTGCTAGTATTACCTAATACCTGTGTATATAAACCAGGCTAGTAGCTCAATATCATTAAGTGCTTTTCTATCCACAATCATCTTCTAGTCCCTCCACCTCTTTCCAAAGGTAAGTAGCTGTCAAGGCCTTCCAGCCCTCAGCACTGCTGTCCATAATGATCATCACCACCCCTTGAGGGCATGTACAGGCTCATGCAGTTATGCAATCACAACAGTTTGACCATCTCCTAGACATATGCAGATTATCTATGATATCATCAGTCTGTGTCTCTCAAGAAGTGAACATCACTAACACCCTTGTATTCACAGAGCTTGTAAGTTGGTTTGCTTGATCACTTTTTGAGTTCAACACACAATATGATTGGTTTCAAAGACTATTTTTACATCAGCAAATTGGGAGAAGTCTAATTGTGTCTAATGTGTCTAATTTGCTGCTTATTTAATCTAATTGAACTAATTGTGAGTGAATAAACTGACTAATAATGCTAAGTATGAAAAATAAGTCAAATTAGATGCAATTAGACTTCTCCCAATTTGCTGATATACAATGTAAGTATGTGTTGGTCTAGATGGACTAGGCTAACACTAAAACAACTATCGAAAAGATGTTTCCCAGTGACTGGCAATTGGCAAGAATATCATTGATCAAAGGCAAGTAATGACCATTTCTTTGCATGAAGTCACCGACCCTGGTCAAAGAATTTTCACATGGCCCATTGATTTGTGATCTTTTGCTCAGCAATGGATTTCTGTGACACCATCACTCAAACAGGCAGCAGGAAGGTTAACAGAGTTTCTGAGATATGCCATGTAACATGCATACTGCCTGCCTAGATATGAAGCGACTTTTCAGTTGCACAGTGATCTGGTAAAGACAATGATCCTCAAAGACTTCATGGAGTACTTTGGTATTGAGACAGTATATGTCCCAATGGCACAAACAGGAGAGGATTATGTACAGTGAAGGATACTCACTATAATGGATGGTTGGAGCAAAAGAGTAAGGGTGGTTTGGGAGGGTAGCTTGTTAGAGCTGAGAGTGACTGAGTATGCGAAAGAAGAGTCAAAGACTGCTTATTTAGCCTAAGCAGTAGGGCGAGGTTTATATACTACAGGGACTTGTTTGTACCTATGTTGAACTATTCTACGTATAGTAGATAAGAAGAAGTTCATAGAACTTCAAGGAAGGATCATGTGATCAGGATATAAATGGAGCCCAATGGTATAAGAAGCTCTTATCTATGACGTCAGGGGCTTACTAATTATCAAGTAATCTGAATAGTGTAAGTGGCCCGTGTGGCTATGTAAGGGCCTAGAATTCCGGTAATAGGAAAGGAATCGGCAAAGAGAATACTGGATATTCTCAACACTCCTCCTCACTAGAAGATTACTTTGATGAAGGAAGGGTTATAAGCTTCAACAATGATTTTCCTGATAAAAACTTATCCTTGCCCAAGTTCTTGGTAAAAATATCGGCATACTGTTTGTTCATTGGAACATAGAACAGTTATATCTCTTTTTCAGAGACACATTCCTGAATATAATGGTCATCCTTTCGGACATGTTTTGAGTGACCATCTTGAGCAGGATTAGTAGCCAAGAATATTGCGCCTTGATTATCAACACATAATGGGAAAGGTCTGAGTTGGAATCCAAATTCTTCATATAAATTACGGATCCATTGTAGTTGTTTTGCTACCTCGGTCATTCCACAATATTCAGCTTTGGTGGAAGATAAACAAACTCTTTGTTGTCGCCTGGATAACCATGAGATGATACCATTGGCAAGATAGATGCCATAACCAGTAGTTGAGTGCAAAGTCTCAATGTCGCCAGCCCAGTCAGTATCACAGTAGGCAATAAAGCCGTTTCTCGTTCCTTTGGAAGAATATTGAATGCAAAGTTCTTTCGTTGTAGAAAGATATTGCACTATATGCAATGCCTTTTGCAAATGTTCCTCCGTTGAATTAGCAGAGAATTGTGACATTTTGATGACAGAATAGGCTAGGTCTGGTTGAGTACCAAGCATGATATAGAGCAATAAACCTATAACACTTTGATAGCAAGTTCATAGGGAAGATGAAGCTTCGCCTTGAGAAGGTCTTGGATTATACCCAGCAGGAAGTGGTATGGTTTTTCCTTTGCAGTTGTCGAGAGCAAAGCATTTTATGACTTTGTCTGCATAGGAAGATTGATCAAGAGAAATAGTCCGTTTCTTACGGTCTCTTGTAATCCACATACCAAGATATTCCTTTGCTTCGCCAAGATCGTGAGATTTCCATTGCTTCATAAAGGTCTTCTTGTGTCATAGAAGAAGGTCTTTGTTACTACCAGTAAAAAGAGCATCATCAATGTAAGTGAGAATTATAATTATATCCTGACCGCTGATTTTGTAGTAAGTACCCGGATCTGAGATAGTCCAGGTGAATCCCATATCTGTAAGGGATTTATGCAGCTCTTTATTCCAGGAGAGTGCAGCCTGTTTAAGCCCATAGATGGACTTTCTCAGTCGACAGACCTTTGTATCCTGGCCTTTGACAATGAAGCCTTTTGGTTGCATAAGATAAATTTCTTCATCCAAATTGCCGTAAAGGAATGCAGTTTTTATGTCCAAAGCCTCCAATTCCCAATCATGGAGGGCAGCTAATGAAAGGATGAGTCGCACCATTTCAAACCTTGCTACAGGTGAGAAAGTGTCTTCATAGTCAATCCCGAATACCTGTGTAAAGCCTTTCGCAATGAAGCGGGCTTTATATCTACCATTGCTTTTGTGTGTGAACACCCATCATCCAGTAATGGGTTTTTGACCCTTTGGTAGATCCACTAGGTCCTAGACTTTACAATCCTTCAAGGAATCATACTCCTCCTGACATGTAGTTCTCCAGAGTTTTTGCTCTGTAGGAGGTAGTTTTGCTATGTTATAATACTGATTAGGTATGTTAGCGACAACTGCTGCTAATGTCATGTGATGGCGTATCCAAGAATCCGAATACATCTGTCCAAGATCTTCTTCCTCATTTGTTGGTCAAACATCTGGAGTTGTAGACATGATTCATTCATCTCGAACTAACATCATATTTGGCTCCTCCTGAATTGGTGGTAGTCCTCTTAGTTCTCATTCTATCTGCACAGGTGGTTTAGCACCATATGCATTGTTGGGTAAAAACCATGGCATAGAAGGTCGAGCACTAAATCGTCTTTTGGCAGGAGGATGAAAATTCGCTCTTGATTCGGTCGTCGGTCGATATTGATGAGGACGAGAGCGAAATTCAGGAAGTGATTCGTAAGAATCTTGGTAAAGGGGAAGCCAGGCACGAGGACCTTGAGATGGTCCAGCTGAAGGTTGATCTGAAATTTCTGGTCGATCATCCTGTATTTCAGGAGTCCAGAAGTCAGGATCATAAGAGGTTTGTGGATCCTCTTCAGTGCCATATCGTTTATGTTGATGTCATCTATCCAGAGAGGTTCAGAAGTGTGCATCAGTCGCAGTTCATTTCTGCAGTTGAGGTGTTGGTAATGAGGTTTGGTAAGAAGGAGGACATTCAGATGTTTCTCTCAATTCTTGTTTGGGGGAATCGAAGAATAACGGACTTGATTATCTCATAGATCCATCTAAGTTTCTGTGACTATTGAATAAATTGTTGTCAGATCTTATTGACGGAGGAGAATAAGGAGGGTGAGGAGTAGTCATTCAAGAGTCCTGTCGCTCTCGGGGTTCTAGTTGATTGGGGTTAGGACCACCAAATGGTTGAGGCAAGATAAGATGACCGCAAGGTTCCGGATTCTCGGATTTCTCTTGTTCCTCAGTAAGATCGAGATGGGGTTCAAGGTTTTCAGGGATTGGCCTAGGTCCGTCAGGTTCTTTTCTTGAACAGTAAGGAAAGATCTGTTCATCAAATAGGGCAGTCTTCATGATGAAGACTCTTCGTCTGGTCATCGACCAAAAGCAATAAGCTTTTGTGTTTGGTTTGTAACCAATAAAGACCATTTCCTCAGCACGAGGGGAGAGTTTGTCGTTGCGCTGTTCCAGTTGGATATGCGCATAGGCTCTACAACCAAAGGTTCGGAAGTAAGAGACATCAGGTTTTTTACCTATGAATATCTCTGAAGGTGTTTTCCAATCAAGGCGGCACATTGGTTGACGATTGTAGATATGCAACGCTGTTTCAGTAGCATCTTGCCAGAAAGTAGGAGGTAGGCAAGCATGATGTCGCATAGCATTGGCTTTCTCCATAATAGTGTGATTAAATCACTCCGCTCTTCCATTCTGTTGAGGGGTATGGGGAGCAGACGTTTCATGAGTAACACCTTTGTTCATGAAGAACGATTGTAGCCTTTTGGCCATAAATTCCCCCCCTCGATCAGAGCGTACAGAGGTTAGAGTTACACCTGATGCGGTCTCTGCCCATGTAATCATGTTTTGGAAGCGGGTTGTGACATCGCTTTTTTGTCGCATGAATGCGAGAAGAGCATATCCACTAAAATCATCAATAAAGGTAAGGATGTAGAGAGATTGGGATTGAGATTCTGTTGGGAAGGGTCCCATCACATCCATGTGAACTAACATCAGAGGACAACTAGCTCATTTGGATGAGTCAGGATACGATGATTCCGACATCTTTTCTAAAGTGCATCCTTTGCAAGGAGGATCGGTTGTAGGTGGTGCCAAAGAGGAAATGCCCGTGAGGTGTTTATGGGCATGACAAAGTGCATTCTTGGACATATGTCCGAGTCGCTGGTGCCATAAGTGATAAGGATCTAATCCTTCAAGGGAGTTGGCCTCGACGCTGGGTATGATCTGAGTTGACCGAAACCAGTGAAGATTGTTACCTGGTGACAAAGCAGTGGCCTGTATCACCAAGTCTCCCTTGTTGTTCAAGATCAGTGATTTATTTTTTGTAATCTCACATTGGTAACCTTCTTTGGTAAGAGAGGGTACTGAGAGTAACTGGTGTCGCACTTTTGGCACATACCAAACTCCTTTTAGTGTGAGAGTTTTTCCTTTTATAGCATTGGATTGGACAATAACTTTTCCGGGTCCATACATGGAGACGGTTTGTCCATTAGCAACAGTGGTGGTCACCTCTTCGTCTCCATGATAAGCGAAGTCTCCTTTGAAAGGAGTAAGGTGATCAGTACATCCGCTGTCAATCATCCAATGTTTGGATCGAAAGTCTGATCCTGAAGGTTCAGTTCCCACCATGTAAGCGTAGAAGTCATTGGATTCATCTTGATAATTGACAATATCATCACCTACAGAATATCCAGGGAGTCTTTCCCCTGGCGGGTGTGGAACAGCCAGAAATGGTGTCACCTGTTTCTTAGGTACCAGAGAGTCTAGACAATCTATGTCATCCAAGTGTCCATGACTTGATGCTAATCCACCAAGGGATATGGTGGTTCCTTTCTTCTTTCCTTTTCCCTTCTTTGATAATGATGACACCTCAACTACTAAAGGGATGTTAGTGAAGGCGTGTTTAAAAGGGACAGAGGGACATATCCGCATTCATGCCATTGTCCATCTCAAAGTCTTCTGGTTTGAGGTTAGACATGTTAAGGTGGTTGTTATAGAACGACAACAGGTCTACCTCTTCCTCAATTCTGTTCATTGGCATGAAGCTGGATCTATCCCACCAGAGGTTGGAGTTGGACATTGAAGGTCCTTCGACGGCATTGGCAAAGGTATCTCCTACAACTTCAGTTGCTTTGCCTTTACCTTTCCTGCCTTTTTGCCGAAGCCACTGTTCCTTCACTTTCTGGAAGGTCGATTTCTTCTTTTGACCTTCCTGAGGTTTCTTCTGGTATGGCTTGGAAGGGCCAGCACCAGAGTTGCTAGAGTTTGATGGTCCTGCTTGTCGCTGTTGCGGCCACTGCTGTTTAGCAGGTGGACCTCGTTTGATAATAGCAGACCTTGGAGTTTCAACTGTAGAGCTGATGCGAGAGGAAAGGGAGTGGGTGGAGCGAAGATCCACTTCTGCAAGAATCTTCTAAGTGACAAGTTTGACAGTAAAGTCGGCAGGTCTTGTGGTTTGTACCACAGTGGAGACAAGAGGATAGTAGGAGTCGGGAAGACGAGAGAGAATAAACATGGCTTTAAACGAGTCTGGGAGGTTAAGACTGGCACTGATGAGTTGGTCAAAATGGGTCCTCATATTGTTCAGATCATCAGAGGCTGATTTCTCTCTGATGTTCATTTTGGAAATCCGGGAGAAGAGATGAAATTGTCCTGGAAGTTCTGAAGTTCTGAATAAGGTAAAGAGTTGGTCCCAAAGATGTTTGGTGACCAAAGGGAAAATTTGATTTCCCGCAGCATCTTCTATAGTGAGGTCCCAGTCGTAATTGACATTCGTCTGTAACAAATCGGCTAGGGTGAGGGCAATCATCCCACAGGCTTGTCAATCAATAATCTTGAATTTTCTTTGATCATCATTCTCAATGATTACATGAGGGTCTGGGTGAGGAACCGTCTGAAGGTTTTCCCAGGTGACAGCGCCTGAAACTAAGTCCCATAAAGAATAGGACAAAAGAAGACCCTTGGTCTTTGTTGCCCAGAGAGCATATTTGTGGGTCCCAGAAAGGATAGGAATCCGTTGGTAAATGGAAGATTCGACCTTCAGATTCAAGTCTGTAGGAAGAGACATGTTGTATCTGTTCCAAAGACTTCATCAGCAAGACTTTCATTAATGATATAATCAAAAAAGGAAAAAGAACTCGTCTTAGAAGATGGAGGCAATGGTATATGGTGAGCCACCGGTGTAAACACTGGGTTAACTGATATCAAGACCGAAGTATGAATCCCAGAGGTCAGAGGAACGGAAGAAAAAGCTCCTGGTATCTGCAGTATTGGAATCCTGGAAGACAGCGGTAAGCTTATCTTGATAGACGTTAGTGGGGGTGTATACTTCTTTCCATACCATGGTTGTTTTCTGTACTATTCCATCTGTCGTCACTGTTTCTTCCCAAAAAGAGAAGTTTGGAGGTCTTGCCACTCCAATCGGCTTTGTTTCTTTTTCTCCATCCCTTTTAAGGGTTTGATGGTAGCAGATTCTCAATACCAAGAAGGCATCGGTCGATTGATATAATCAATAAGATCACTTTCTATCACCTCAAAGTAGTGAGGGTTGGGAACAGTTGTATCCCATAGAAATCCAATCGATACTGGTACATCAGGAGAATTATGACTTATGTAGGGAAAACATATAAGTTTCCTAGGAATGTGACAGTTAATAGATAAAAAGGAATTGTACCCGCCGTCATCAACATCATGGTTTAAGGAATATCTACAACCATGAGGTAGAGGAAAAGAAGAAGGAACCGCTGCACTAAGAATTTTTAAGGCTTCAGAGAAGCTGCCTATGTTGTTCACCTTCCACTGCAGCAAGTCAACGCATTCTTTGCCCATCTCGTCCAGCAAGGACTTCTCGTATGGTGTGAGCGGAGAGGTCATCTGTGTGGTTTTTTATTAGCCACTGGAGCAGACGAATACCTCGCTGTTTTTTATCCAGAATGAATTTATAGAAGCGTTGGCAAGCATGGTGGTGTGTGAAGTAATCGAAAGATTACTTCGTGGGAACATGGCCAGGAAGCCAAGCACAAGGATCGTCCCATAGAGAAATCCAACAGTTCTTCTTCATATCTATGACCATTGATTTAACTATCTCCAAGTGCGTGGGTGAATTTTCAAAATCGAAGAAATATGAGGGAAAGACTTCAAAACCTTGATTGTGTGTGAGGATGGCAGGACAGGGAGACCTGATTGGCTCTTGAAAGGGCCAACCAGCAGCTTCGTAAATAGAGTGAAGCGTTTCACCTTTGAAGGTGAATGTGTCTACCTGTTGGCGATTACTCGCCTTCGTCTCTACCAGGTTCAGTTGAACCAGTCTTGACATCCTCTGTGAGCGAATCAGCTTGTCCTTATGCATCTGACTCATGGTGTGAATCAGAGTTGGGCCCTTCGTGCTCATCTCTAAGAGCGAGGGAATCCATGAGCACCCATTTGGGTGATGATGGAATGTTTCGTTGGTTTCGTTGTCGAGGAGGACATGCTTGTCCCTCATTTCTTGGTCCAGCGGGAGATAGGGGTTGTAGAAGGTGGCAGTGTGGAACTGGGGAGTGTTGCTCAGACCTGGTTCTTGGGGAAGAAGAATTTGGGCTGCCGGAGCCCCTAAGCAATTCTGATATTTGAGGCCATCATAGGAAGGTTCAGCGGCGAAAGGATTGTTGGGGAGAGATGGCATTGTAAGAGGGAGCAGGTGTCGGTGGGTGAGAGATAAAATCCGGAGGAAGGTCAGGAAGTTGGAGAGAGATACACAGCATTATAATAAACAGTTCTTCTCTATGATCCATTAACCTGCAGCTTCCTTGCCTAAGGACGGTTCTTTGCAAGTAAAAGCAATAAGAACCTCATTCTATCCCTTGTCGACACAAAGGACAGGGTATAAACAGTGGTACTCCTGGAGGAACTATATCGTTCTTGATAATTCGTCCGTTGTTAAGGCGAATGTTGCCGTCATTCAGAATCACTGGGAAATAATGGAAAAGGGGAGGATTCTCCACTGAAGAAAGCTCAACAGCGGGTTGTCGCTCGGAGCTAGGGCTCGACACAGCGACCTGGGATTGTGGCTCAGAGGCACGAGAAGAGGACTGAGGGGATGGCGCAGGGTCTTCCGAAGAAGTACTGACCGGTGCAGGTATTCTGCGAAAGAGGATGCAAACGTCCCATCGGTCAGTTCCTAGTCGATCTGTGGTATAGAAATAAATAGGATCAGGAGCCTCGGCATTAAGCCGGTTCTGAAGGAAAGCCCAGAGAGCAGTCCTAAGGATCTCCTCTGTGTCATCTGTACCAACTCCAGGGGTAATGAAGAAGGTAAGTCGCACAATGGCAAACAAAATCAGTCCAATAAAATGCTGAGCCCAACCAACCATCTGCTCATCGGTGAAAGGCATCGTATCGCGAAATAATGACATCCTTAAGATGGAGCAGGGCTCATAACCTATTAAGACAGTATATGTCCCAATGACGCAAACAGGAGAGGATTATGTACAGTGAAGGATACTCACTGTAATGGATGGTTGGAGCAAAAGAGTAAGGGTGGTTTGGGAGGGTAGCTTGTTAGAGCTGAGAGTGACTGAGTATGCGAAAGAAGAGTCAAAGACTACTTATTTAGCCTAAGCAGTAGGGCGAGGTTTATATACTACAGGGATTTGTTTGTACCTGTGTTGGACTATTCTACGTATAGTAGATAAGAAGAAGTCCATAGAACTTCAAGGAAGGATCATGTGATCAGGATATAAATGGAGCCCAATGGCATAAGAAGCTCTTATCTATGACATCAGGGGCTTACTGATCGTCGAGTAATCTGAATAGTGTAAGCAGCCCATGTGGCTATGTAAGGGCCTAGAATTCCGGTAATAGGAAAGGAATCAGCAAAGAGAATACCAGATATTCTCAACATTTGGTATCAGCAAGTATGTCCTTGCACGACCCTTTTGAATTGCTACCTAAAGTTTGGAAATGTCACTAATGTTGATAGGTGCCCTAACAAATCCTGGGTACATCTCAATGACAATCCTCATTCAAAGTCACTCCACGATAATGGCTTGACCAAGTACGTCTTACCCTTGTTGGAAGCAAAACAATGCTGACATTTTTCCTAGTGCAATCCGAACCTTAGTGAACTCATAACCAGTACTCTCAAGCTTCCAAAAAGCATATGGCTGAAAGATTTGTCCAAGCTCGAGGGGCTATTAGATTATGCTGAGGATGAAGATTTCCAGATTGAATGGGCTTCCGTGAAACAAGTGAACAAGGAGAGATTAGCTCACTATGTGCAGACAACCCTTGGGTTGAGGGTCGATATGGGTGCGTTATTCGATGCCCAGATAAAGGTAAGACCAATATGCATCTATATCAATATACCTACAACTGAGCTCTGTGGTACAGAGGTTGCATGAGTACAAGGTACATCAACCCTTGGAATACCAAACCTGGCTAGTTAATGATAAATGCAGTGTCAAACGCTGAACATCCTTGATGTCGTTCATGTACATCACCAAGCTTCCTATCCCTGACCATGTCGGGTCTTACGCTTCTTGTAGCGCTACTTGACATTGAAGGCGATGAAGCCAGAGGAGAGGAAGGACATCATCCTGTGGAACATTTTCTTTGCCGGAAAAGCTGCCCCAGGTTGTAAGTTTTCAACAATCCAACCTTATCGCTTACTGACATGACCATCATGAGACTACATCGTGAAACTGGTACTTGCACTCTCACACCCAGTTTCAAAGTCACTAACCACGACCCAGGCCATTCAGCTCGTCGTGAATGTTGCTTGTATGATCAATGAGGATCCAGACATGCAAGACTACCTTCACATGTTCTTCCTCCCCGACTATTCCGTGACCTTGGCTGAAGTGCTGATCCCTGCCTCGAACACCAGTCAGCACATCTCCACCGCCAGCATGGAAGCGTCAGGTATGTCCAACATGAAGTTTCTGAACAGCAGTCTTCTTCTCAGTACTGTCGACAGTGTCAACATCAAGATTGCCAAAGAAGTTGGCTCCAACAACGTCTGTAAGCATCCCTGGCTTCCTCTTTACTCTTCCACTTATCAAGTTGGGGACTCGCCTGCCACCGACGATCGTGCATCGCCGACATCAATGACTATGATCCTCCAGTCTTCTTTGACAATCTGACGCCCGACATGGAAGACTTGCGCCACCAGCACATGTACCATCCCATGCCCGTCAACCAAAAGTTGCCCACGCTCTCGTTTGTGTCGGAGATAATCTCGGGAGGCTTGTTTGGCAACGAGCATGTCTATGAACCGTATGTGTACCCTCACCTCACCCTTGTGTGGACTTGCGTTCTCATGCATCAGTACAGATTGTTGAACATGATTCGACAAGGGGATTACTACCTGATCACGAACGATTTCAATTCCTGTGGGTCTTGAAATGTGTTCACCTGTGCACGCTTTCTTGGGTACTGACATTGAGCACCGTTTGACAGACATCGAAGCGCTGCATATGGTAGACAAAGCTCACAAGGATTGAACTGAATGGATTAAGAAGAGTATCAGGACGACTGCAAAGGTATGTCAACCTGATTGACTACATTGGGGTATCCAACGACACGAATAGATGGGGAAATTCAGCTCTGACCGTGCTATTCGGGATTACACCCAAGAGTATTGGAACACCGAAAGCACCAAGGCAGAGTAGACAAACGAAGGTGAGTGATATGAAATAGAGCCAAGAAGGTGATGTATCATAGTGGCACTGGAAATCAAATCTGGTATCTAGTTGGTGGCAAGTTATCCCATGTATTCCGACTTCAGTAGATGCCGGTTGGCTGTTCTCATCTTCCATGAGCAACATCTTTACATACTACTATGCCCGGGGCTCAGTGCTCAGTGCTCAGTGCTCAAAAGTCGCCCATACCCTGCATACTACCTAGCGCCCCAGTTATGAGACATTGCCACTCATTAATTTTCAGTGGTGCAGGACCCGATCCTCCTCGTCACCCTCACCCCTGCAATAGCCCCCACGACCATCCCCACAGCCCACAGCCCCCCAGCACTGACCGCTTCTCCCACGCCATCCCATTGGTGCTCGTAAACAGTGTGCTCACAAAGATAGGCATGACCACTCTCCCGGTGCACATGGAAAAATGAACCAGCCCATTGCTCCTCCCAAACAATAACGGAGGTGAATGCCATTTAACAAGGAGCATACTATGGGGAACCATCCTGATTTTGGAGAGCATCAGGAGCACGAAGAGGCCCGCCCACGTGATAGGAAAGTGCATACCCGCTTGCGCAGGCATTGTCGGTGTATCAGTGGGGGAAGATATCAGGTCTGTGGACGCACTTGTTCATACAATTCAGATGGACTAACAACATGGTTGTGAAGATATCAGCAATCATGGAGTTGATCATCGTCCTCCTGCAATTCTCTGCCATGCCCTACATCCTGAAGACTTTCGACTATGCCAAGAAGTACAACGTGTTCATGTACCTCTGGCCATTTGCCTTTGGCCTCCTTCCACTCTTCAACCTTGTTGTGCGGGCACATGTACCCCCGAGTTCGGAGCCCGAATCATATGCGCCATCCTCACTCATGTGCTCAACAAAAACATGGTTGAATCCAAACCATCCACAGCGCAGAAGTCAGCGGGGATACACCTTAGGCCAAGAGAGATGTCTGTTGCTCGGATATCTGGCGGTATTATCAGCAATGCTTGCACACTACTCGGAAAAGAGTGTTCCATACTGGTGATGATGATTTCCTTGTTCTCGTCTGTATGCTTCGCAGGAAGTCTACCATGTGACAGGACTTCCGGGACTGGGGACGACGTCCCTTGTAGCTGTTCAGTGATGGGGCTATAACCCCCCAGAGTTGATATGCTGCCCTGCATACCATGTCAGCTGAGAAAACTAACAGCGAGACTTCCAACAAACCGTCGAGGATGTGGACGGAATCACCATTGATTCGTCTTGTGGTCCTTCTTCTGCATTGTTCAGCCTGTTGACAGTCATGAATACTGCCCGGATAAGCTGTAGAAACACGCAGTGAGGGAGCTAACCTGGAGTGCACCGAACCCCATACTTGTCCCCATAATATACTGAGCCTTCTACATGCCGATATCGTAGATCCATCCTGCAACTGTTCTTCACCATTGCCAAAACTGCAGACCATTACCTGCTCAGACCTGCTTCCGCAGCTAGGGACTCACCTGAGGCGCAGTGAATTCCATACTCGCTTCCACAGTAGAGTAAGTCTTCTCCACGGCGCAGGGGATTCATGTTGGGGCTGTTCTTCTCTGGTAGCGGATCCACTGGACATCACCACTGAGATGGAGAAAGTAGGCTGTTGGAGTATGCCGGAAGAAACACAGCTGTAACACCTTTTTTTAAGTTCCTACAGGCCGCTTCCACTGCACCACAGCAAGTCCAAAATGACTCTTGTATGAAATGCAGCACGACTCCTGAGATGCTGGAAGTGCGCCTCCTCCAGGCGAAAGCGGTGGTGGGAGGAACCCCATTTTGGACTGGATCGGAGCGTGTGTTGAGGGAATGCGTGTATGATGCGGTCTAGACTGGATCACTGAATTGTTGTCTGGTATTCATGATTTCAAAGGCGGTGCAACTCGTGAGCTCGTGTAAACAGGTACCCGATACAACCAGGACAAAATGGTAAGTTTATATCTTGCTACTTTCATTGATTTTATATTGGCAACGGCAGCAGTCGTCGTCGCCGTAATGATGAATAAAGAGGCCACAGGCAAATAGACTTTTGCTTGCCGGACTCATCATGTGCTGTGGGAAAAGGCGGCTTCCGTGTCACCTGACTACGTCGCGTACCTGTGTCGTGTTCGTTCCACCATCTCCATCTCGACTCAGTCCACAAGTCCACACCTCCGTTTTTGTGGAACAATGGAAATTTAGCGAGATTGACATGTCAATACTAGTTTGATGCACACTCTGACACGATAAATACCTTGAGCCTCTCTGTTCGTCTCATCTCTCTCGACTTGCACCATGTTTAACAGATTTACAACATGCCGCCAACTAGACCGACGATCGCTTTCATTCGCAAACGAACATTTCTGTCTCCCCCTTTCCAAGGCCTTGCCCACCGTCACAAGTTGTGTACATCATTATGGAGGGTTCGTTGCAACACATGTGAGGAGGTGACCATTACGAAGGAAAGCCCGGTGTCGAGACTTGCGGACCGCAAATTGAGGTTTGTCGAACCAAACATGGTTGAAAAGGGAGGACTATCTTTGGAAGGGACTAGCCAGATGCCTGCATGATATGAATACAACGATGGAGGCGGGTGAGATCAACTACCTTTGGCATGGTACGTCCAACCTGGTCGTTCCCGCTCTGAAAGGGTGACTGCATCGTCGCATTGATCGGACACTCGACCGGCTGCACGAACAGCACGCATGAACCTCTGTTCCAATAGGGTATTAGACCAGACAATCCACGGGAACCGTAAAAGCTGTTGGCCTGCAATGAATTAGCAGGACACGGGGAATGGGAGGTGTGCTAGTACCTTTGGCTCGCGGCGATAGCCTCGCATGTAGCGGGGGATTTGAGAATCATGTCTTGGTAGGGTTTGTAAAGACCAAAGTAGCCGCTGGTCCAGGTCATCGCAGGAGGGGATCCGTGGCTGGAGTGCCGAGATGGCAAGCAATCAAAGAGGATTGACATGATGCGTTCTTCCTCGCGGATACTGAACTGGCCACCCCGTATGACGGGAAACAAGACTGTATCGTCCGTATTATGTGAGGAGGTGAGACAGGATGCTTGAAATTGGGACAATTCATGGTGAACTTTGGACTGGATCTTCCAAGGCTGGATGGATCGGTCGGACCATTGAATGACGGGTGCGTCTATGCCGGGAGACGAGAATACGTTGCATGAAAAGGAGGATATTAGTTGCAGGAAGGAGTAGCAATAGTCTGCAAGGTTTGGCTGAGCCTCGAAATGAAGGTAGCGATCCTGACGGTTAGAAAAGTAGGATGTGTTGAGGTTACTGAGATTCGGACTGCGAAAGAGGGCAACATGGATCCTAGGACTATGAACGTGCAGGAGGGGGAGAAGTGCAAGGACGGGCGAGTCTGGGCCGGGTCGAGCAGCTGTAGTTGAGCGCGAGGTGGAGACGGAGATGATCGTTTTGGCAAAGAGCGGTGTCGATGGATGCTAGCCAAATTGAGTGAGCACAGAGAGACGCATCGAGAACAAACACGGGTCAGTTGGTGTTCGGACGGGGCGAGGTAGAGAGACGAGAGAAAGACGCGCCGCTTTGCACGACGGATGATGTGCTGCTGGGATGAGTGAGTTTAATTAGGAAACAATACACGTACGAGAAGGTTCGAGTGAAACTTGGAAGGGCTGTCGAGCACGCGGACAGCGGTTGCGGGGAGTGGAATGGCGGGTTGAGGGGCGGTGAGGAGGACATGCTGACATACTAATCAATACGAGTGGTGTTAGTTGTTAGTACCATCATGACCGTCGACGATGCGAATTGGTTGTCTCGTGTTATCACTCACGTTCGCAACTGCCTCAGCCAACCCAGCTCAGTGTACACCAACAACCTGTTTCACCGCTACCAGGTCCTGGAAACGTGGAAGTAGTCAGGATAGCGGATGACGAAAGTCCGGAGGAAGGCGCCGTGGGCGGAGTCCCGCTCGGTCCAGTTAATGCAGCTTTGACGGCCTTGTCATACCTGCCATTGGCTAAAAAATCCCCATCGTTAGCCCTTCAGCACGCGTCGCATTCTCACTTTACGCACCATACGCCTCGGATACATCCCATAGCATCACACCTCCAAACAACCGTGACGAACACGTGCCCTTGATCTGTGAGATGACCGTCACAAGTGTCGACGCGCTCACGTAGCCATTGTTTGCAGCAGCGGGCGAGGCTGGCGTACGGATGTACACCTTGACGTTCTTGTTAGAGGAAATGGTCTCGGCCCAATTATCTCTACAACCTAATTCGAGCCCATCGCTCAAACGATCAATCAGACATCGCCACTCACCAACTGTTAAAATTGAATTGCTGCAAGATATCATGTGAGTAGGTGGAGACCGGACACAGAGTCAGGAACACACGCTGCCAGAGTCGCTGACTTCACAATAGTTGTTGTCTAAGGAACCAGGGCCAAAGTCAATACGCCGGTCTTGTCTCAAGACGGGTTCTACGCACAGAATCACACGTAGACAGTGTCAAAGCCAGATGTGTTCAGCGTGGTTCCAATGTAGGCACCAGGAAAGGGACACTGCAGAGCTGAACGGCATAATCGTCGTCAGTCAAACCATGCAGCCACTTTCATGCTGGAAGCCACGACCTGCGGTAATGTAATACCTATGTAATCGTCACTCTATCAGAGCGCAAACCCTGAACAGTCAGATGAGCACGCACGGTTTGTTTCCGCCATTCATCAACGTCCGAAGAGCATTCAGGAAAGTAGTATATCCTGTTTGCGCCCCGACTCCGATGTCCAAGTCAATCCTAGACGTCGGAAAAACCCAAAAGACGACCTGCCACGTGAGTATGATGCAAATTCGATCTGCTCATTTCCCCAGGAAAAACGCACCTGTCCAAAATGGCCGTTCCGAACGGCCTCGTATTGCAGTCCCCACCCAAGAAGACGTCACAGATCACTTGCACGTACACTTGTCCTTCCGAGTCGCTGGCGAACCCTATGCTATCATTTGCACCTCCAATTGAGGGCGTGACGATCTTGCCTGCCTTTTGGCACATTTTGATACCTGTTGCAAGGAAGCTTTTAGTAGAATTGTTTGACGCCTGAGGGGGCGGAAATGAGAAGTCATATGGGTAGTTTTTTCTGACTGGCAGTTCCTAGACATTCCTGAATAATCTCTTCCCCCATCCGCGCAGTTGAAGTGGCCAGCAAGATGATTGTAATCTCCCACAATCGAATGTAAGGGGCTGTATAACATACTT